>JAEAOA010001395.1:1205000-1292500 GCA_016746295.1 Potamilus streckersoni
AATTTACTGTTGGATAACGAAGGAGGCATAAGATGTTACATTAAATCTAATTTCGATTTTGCACACGAAATTCAATACACATTTGTAAAATATCCTGTTGCAGTGTGATATTGATGAGAATCAAATTGCAGTCAAACTAATCACATTGCACTGGTGGCTGTGAAATGCTAGAGTTGAACAAAATGTATATGCTCTTTTCTGTCATTGCTAGAGCCGTCAAACGGAACCTTCTTTACCTAACATAAACTATTTAATTTTACATATATTATTACACAGGCATTAAATGGAAAATTTATTATAAATGGGTGCCGCTTTATTTCAAATGAATATAACCCTTGCCTGAGCTTCCACATTGAATTGATATTGGCAATCGCATTTTCATCTCCATGCAGGCGAAACAAAACCTCTAATTTGTTCATTGACTTTCATTTATCGTTGACAAATTGATACGATTGTCGGTGTATACAATTCCCAGATACGTTTAGTAAGAGACACCGTGTATTCTAATTCCAAACGTCTACACAAATGGTTCCATCACCAGATGAACTTTAACCTTTCTCAGCTAATTTAATTCCTTAAGGTAAAACAGTTCTTTCCTGAAAACTGGCATTTTATGTTCAGCATGCGCAGACACACAGAAACACGCACACGCGCGCGGGATGGGAGTGGGGATGGGGATGGGGATGAGTTACGCACGCTAATTATTTCGTAAGGAAAGTCTTTTCTGCGCCCCCAACCCCAGACAGCATCGCCACCACCACTCAGTCTTACATCATGTGTCATTAGCCTAGGTTTAACAGAGATACAAGGCCCCGGTGGCGCACATGGTAAACTGCATTGGCAATATCTTGGATAATCCAGTATTTATGTTAATAAATCAGTAACGCTGATTTTTTAAAAAAGTTTTACAGACTGGATACATCGTCCAGCTGTTATCGCTAGTTTTCATTACTGCCACTACTCCCTGATATATCAAGTGCTAGAAGTGAATCGTGTAATCATGATGATTTCTTTGATAACGGGGAGAAGCAATCAAAGGACATGTGCTTTTAGTACGCATACCTCTCCATTCTAGTCCAATCTTTGACGCCATTCCGTTGATGATGTTTGATCTCATTATGAGATGCGACGTTCGAACCAGTTGTGCACGGATAGTCAATTATTTACGTCAAGTAATGTTTACGCGTCCCATTATTTATTTATTCATATTTGTCTACAATCAATTTTCAAACGTTAATATATATATATATATATATATATATATATATATATATATATATATATATATATATATATATATATATATATATGTATATGTATATATATATATATATATATATATATATATATATATATATATATATATGTATATGTATATATATATATATATATATATATATATATATATATATATATATATACGGTCTTCATCGTCAAAGTAGTTATTAAATCTGAGACCTGTTGGTCTGGAAATATAACGCTTAATACAGCAGCACAAAAGGAACAATCCTCTTATCGACTAATGTATTTCGTTGGAGTCTTGGTCACGAAATACATTACGAGATTGTTCGCACGATATTGACTTTGACGGGAATACGACATATATTTCATTGTTGGGATGACGTTACAGATTCGAGGTATCCCCCAGCTGAGGTAAATTTTCAGAACATGTTAGAACTTAATAAAGGATAAAATGAACGTACATTTACCATTAAAACTCCGAGACTATTTCATAACAAAACAGACAAATATGACAAGGAATCTAAAATAGATTTGTAGATAAATCGTAGATGCCTAGCATTCAAGGAAACCATGCGTTCTTCACAGAATAACCCCTTAAGTATGCCAGTTTCTTAATATCTGGATGAATTAAACAACCAAAGCTCTTTAATCTTATTTAAAGATTGCGATTATATTCTATAACATCATCAATAAAAATTATGCTACAATGTATTGAAATGGTTACTGGAGTCGGTGAAACGCACTTGCTTGTAGGTGTTCAATCATTCAGAGAGTTTGAATAAAAAAAATTGTTGTCTTTGTCTTGCAAATCTAATTCATGCAAGAAATATTGTCAGTGTTAAGTGAATCACTCTAATATTGTCTATTCCCGTGACGATATATCTTATAAACGAATTTAATAAAATACTGAGCTAGTTCAATTAGGTAACATGGTAAAAAATCAGTATACAACATTAAGCCAAAATCATTATTTTAATCTGAGGGACCCCGAGTGGCTGAGTGGTCTAAAACGCTCAGCGTTATATATCATTGATATCTCATTTGTCTGGGTGAGTTAGAGTCTCGGGCTCGGCCAATGTGCATACGTGAGAAAGCTTGCTAATAACTTCTAGTGGGTAGGTGGTCCTTTCCTCGTTTTCTCGGGTTCTCCTCCAATATTTATACTAACCGTAATGTGTAGTCTATCTTGTGCTGAAAGAAGGCGTTAAACCTTATAACAACAATAACATTATTTTAATCTGAGGGACCCCGAGTGGCTGAGTGGTCTAAAACGCTCAGCGTTATGTATCATTGATATCTCATTTGTCTGAGTGAGTTAGAGTCTCGGGCTCGGCCAATGTGCGTACGTGAGAAAGCTTGCTAATAACTTCTACTGAGTAGGTGGTCCTTTCCTCGTTTTCTCGGGTTCTCCTCCAATATTTATACTAACCGTAATGTGTAGTCTATCTTGTGCTGAAAAAAGGCGTTAAACCTTATAACAACAATAACATTATTTTAATCTGACGTTAGATGGTGTTATGGAACACGTACTTAGATAAAATTACCGTTGCACGTTTACTGGGTAGACATCACGCCCTGTCTGGTGCTTTTTATGAGGCTAGCATTTGTCAGTTGAAAAGCAATAGTTTTAATCGAGCACTTTTTTAATTCGTTCATTCTATGCGCACGTGAATTGCGCATTACTAGGCAGCCAGGAAAATTCTGCTGAAAGTAAATCTCAACACAGTTTCAATCTAAATTGCACTGGCTTTTTATGAAATTTGTGGGTTGCAGTTGATTCAGTTCATCTATTGCAGATGAAAGTTAATTATTTTGCCAACGCCATCCAATTAGCGAACAAATTCTACTCCTACTTCAAATGAAATGTCAATCTGATAATTAGTAATTTCAATATAAACATAATTTGTTTTAGTTTGTGTCCTCTGTAAAATGGATGAATCTCTTTTATGTATATAGAAACTCTGTAGTAATATATGAAAGGTAAATGAGAAAGTTCAATGCTTTATCCATGAAACATCCAATTAAACACAATAGGTGGAAATCCTGATGCTATATATTTATAACATACACCTTTGCGACACTGATATATCCACACGTCTGAGAAACATCCATAGTCTGTGCACATCCTTTGGACGACGTCAGAATTAGTCCAAAACTTTCGCCATCATTCTACAAACAGGTCCCTCTAATTTCATTCACATTTGCTCGCTGAACACAGTGGAGGCTTCATACATCAAAGTCCCACACATCTTGGTGACTGTTATATAAACTGTTCTCCTAAACGTTTTAAACATGGATGTAAGGCTAGCTTTTATGACAGCCATAAAAGACCCAGCGATAGATGGAACTCGATAAATCGTGATAAATCGAAAAGGCGGAATCACAACGATAACGACGTATATATTTATTAGCTTAAATTAAGCATTATGTAAAACATTATCAATATCTTTGTTCTTTATGAAACATTTAAGTAAAATCCCTAAGATAAACACAGTTTTGAGGTAAAAGACAGTACACCGAGTTAGTGGTGGAATAATTGCTTGCATTTTCAGACATTAAAAAATGCATTATATTTTGCAATTGGTATGGTAATGTATGTATAAATATATTCTATAAATAGTGGTTGTGTCCGATTCTCAATTATAATCTTACCGAACGGTCCATAAAACGAAACTGTTACCGAGTCTACATCTACATTGGTCATAGTTAAAATATTCTCATATATTCCTCTTGCAGTCCATATCCGAATCAATTATTCCATTATTATGTCTGCGTCTAACAACAGCAATGTATCAAGCTATCCAAAAATATTAATAAAATTATTATACACGGGTTTTCATGCATTCTCATGAATATTTGTTCCTTTTTTCTATATATCATCATACTTAGAAATAGCATTAGTTTGGTTGGACAGGTCTCATTCTTATTGAAATGCCATGCTTCACTAAAACCACGCACATCGAATAACCATGCTTCACCAAAATCACATGTCTCAGACCCATTGAATGACTATGCTTCACTAAAACCACATGTCTCATGCCCATTGAATAGCAACGTTTCACTAAAATCACATTGCTATCCACTTGTTTTGTTATCTCAATAAATATAATATTCTATATCGATCTTATACGGGATTCAGACAATCACTCTTGTCCAAATACCTTGACTAAACTGATGAATTTCTGTTATTAACTCAGAAGTAACAACACAGGAGATACCTTTATTACCATATCATTGACTATTGCTTTGTTTAAAAGCTTTTACGATTTAAATTTCCATACATTCTTGCTTTCAAATTGTATGTCATAAAGCAGGACGCGAATTATCAGCATTTGAATCCACTCGTCATCATCAGAACTAACAAAATGCGGTGTCTCACAAGGCTCCATTCTAGGACCTGATCTTTTTCTAATCCTTATTAACGATCTAAAGCCATTTCTAAAATCATCTGCTTGAGAGCTGACAGACAATATAGACAATTCAGGAAAAAGCTCTACATACGATATAACTTATCATTCAGGCCAAGATCCTGTTCAAAGTTATATTTACGCAAAATAAAATGAACAAATATTTGTCAAAAACTACTTGCGTGACAATGGGCTCCACTCACAAGCTGTAGACAGTTTTGGTGCTAAGACTTATGTTGATGGACTTGTAATACTCTCTGTATACTCAAAAATACTTACGTAATGTTAATATCAGCTAATCACATTTGTATTTTTTAGTAAATGGATTATGATAATTCCTTCTAATTCCGTCTCTAGATATATTTTTAAACCATATGCGTCTAATATTTGATTATGGACACACCATTTCAAGCAACTGTTGCAGTGCTCAGACTATAAAGTGAATTTCAAAATCATTATATTAGAAATGTATTTATTTGTTTCTGAACTATTTTTGCATTACCTGGTTGCCATTTTCTGAACATGAAGTATCTTTGAAAGGTTATAAAATGTACATTGCGTGCAATGGTTATGTACCTGAATATTTATAATATATTACTAAATCGCTAATACATGACTGTGTCTTTTATTCCTTGTCAATCACGAATATTCATTTCTCATTTTTTAACGAACTTGCTCGTCCTTGTTCTATAAATGTAACTAGATCAGGTCCAGAGTTATCGAACACATTCATTACTAAAATGGGAAATTCAATTTCTTACTGTACATTAAAAAATACACGTGCAATGATAATCTTACGACCCACCCCTAATAACATCCAGACCTTTCCAGTTACATTGCATCCATCTATTTGGCTCTTCCCAAATTGTTCCAAATCAATTGTACATGTTATTTTAATAATGGATTAAAATGGGATTGCGAGTTTTAATATATGTATACACTAAATGTGGAAGGATGTTAAAACTATAACACCCATAACTATAACTCTTATAAACACATTATTATTATTATTATTATTATTATTATTATTATTATTATTATTATTATTATTATTATTATTATTATTATTATTATTATTATTATTATTATTATTATTATTATTATTATTATTATTGTTGTTGTTGTTGTTGTTGATAAAGTTGATTTTAGAAAATCGAATTTCTCAATTATACCGATTTCATAATAATACAATTAATTTTCTTTAATTCAGCAAGACTGCATATGCATCACTTTGAAGTAAATGTCGAGTCTCGAAAAATATATGTCGAAATTCTTCTGATCCCATAGTTTTCATGAATTCACCTTTTTGGAAATATTAACCAGTATTTGTCATAATCATCATTGTTCTAAGTACTTCAGATGATTCCTGCAGTCAGCAGATTATCAACAACAACAACAAAAAAAAAACAGTTGTCTGTAATTTAATGTGGTCATTTTGAATTAAAGTGAAATGTAGATGATACTATTTGTTTCACATTCTCAAAATAAAAAAATTCCGCATATAGGCACGGATGCTCGAAGACCGATCTGGTTGTATTAATACTTGAGTACTCAAAAAGATTTGTCGGCATGAAAAGAATAAGTACGATTGACGTTTATTACTATTTCAATGGGAATGGTAAAACGTAAGCAAGAAAACCGGCAAATTTTAACAATTGTCTATTCTTTTCTTCGCGTTACAGCTAGATTAATCAGATATGAGCGGGCAGGTTAGTTCCGACATGTTGACACACGGGGATTACTTTTTAATGCATACAAAGTCTGTTTTCAAATAGTTTATTTTTTCATGCTTTGTATGATTTTAATTGGGGTATATTTCAAGCTAATTTGCATGTCTTGCAAATAACGAAATTGTCTGGATGTTTTGTGTAACCTTATATCGAAGCCTAAAATGTTCTAAAATATTTATATTTTAATTTATAAAAAGTATGAAAGGGTGTTCAATTGCATCTGCAGCTTTACGTAACCAACGTACAATACAATGCAACTGAATTCAGCATCCAAGGAATGGAAATATTTCAACTCTTGGTGCGATTAAATATATATAATGAAATATCGTGAGAAAAAAACCTATCAATTAGCTGAAATGAGAGGTGATTGCTGAAGACCGTTAATTAAATTTTTTTTTATAATTTAACTTTAAGGTTATTGGTTATAAAATCTGCAATAAATATGCTTGTCAATTAACAGTGAATCAACAAGAATGCAGTGGCTCATTGTTTTAGAATAACATAAAACAGCGATGGCTAATTTAATTTAAAGTCAACTGCGCTGACTGGAAATGTACTCCTATGAAGAAAACCCAGATATAATAATATTGATCGGAACCACAACCCTTGCATGAAATTGCATTACATGTCATGACGTGTGAAAGAAACTTGCAATCCATCAAGTAAATGGTGCGATATCTTCGAGTTCAGGGACCACACATAGCCAGTGCACTAATTCCATATTCTACTCGGCTTAATCGGAATTCTGATCATCAAATGATACCCTTGGCTTCATTTTATCACAATGATTACATTAACCTATTATTGTCAAGAACTACCGGGCAGTCCTTGGGATTAAATTTTGTGATGCACATGTTTTGTTCTACGTACTTTGTATTGAAAAAAATTTCTTAACTCAGGAAATGTCTCCAGGGCAGTTAGGAATAGCTGCCATTTTTGTCGCAGAACATAGCATAGAATTAACGGAGAAAATTATTGAAAAAACATATAATAATAGCAAAATATAATAATAACAGAAAAGGCGTGGTGATCAAATTCTTTTCGCCAATGGAATTGTGACCCTGCCATTACTATCTCCATTCTGTTATAAAACACATCCTACGTTTTTATCAACAGAAGGAATAAAAAAAAATTATTTGAAAATAATAAAGCTGGAAATAAGTTCTACTCCTGTAAAACGCATATAAATATACACACCATATTTTGTCTTTGAAACAAAAAAACCCCAGCACCGTTACAAGTTAGAAATGAATAATTATAACTCGAATTTATAACGAGATCGGAATATTTATATTCTTCGAGAGGCAGAAGCCAAGACTGAGCAAAGAAAATAAAAATGAACCTGAATGGTTCATTACAACCATCAATACCTTCAGAATATGCCATTGTAGAAATATGACTAAGTTGGCTGATAAATTGCATCACTCGTCTGGCGATAATCTAATTGCAGATTACTTTCATCCTCCGCCATTGTGAACGTAACGAATGACATCACTTTTTCCCACGACACACTTCTCCGATGTGAGCTACCAACAAGTCTCTGCATTACGGAAGAAACTTTCCGCACAAAAGTACCACAATGGTTCTGCTAATGATGTCACTAAACAACCAGTAAGGAAACTGATTTTGCTACTTACGGCATATGATATTTGCTAGGCAGTTTAGAATAGTACCAGCGAATATTACAAGCTGAAGTGACGCAAAACAATTCATTTGGGTAAATATGGACCATTATATTGGGAATAATCTCTTATGAATGCAACATTCGCCTGATAGAATTACTGATTTTGATAAGCGATGTTGTATTGGGGATTCTATTTTAAAACGTTTTAATATGCCAAGATTATATCTACCTATAAATTAGTCTGTGTAGCCTAAGCTAAACCGGCGGCATCTGGCATGTAATTGGTTTCAGCCCTGAAGATAACAAGATGCCGTTAACAGAAGAGACAATAACTTGATTGGGTCTTCACTTAGGGTGATAATTTTACTTATTCTAAGGAAACGAATTTTTTCCTTGCAGAAAGTCATACTTGTTTCGCTGATATGTAATACTGATTATCGGATTCACCATAGCAACAAACAAACCAATCAGATACGTTTCGGTCCTAAATAGGAACAAATGGGACCGTCTTTTGAGGCATCTTAATTCTGTAGTTTACACAGCGATCACTAAATGATGAAGAATAAACTGCTTCTAAATATTCGTTTCAATGGAATGTTTTCATTGCTCTGGTAAACAATTATGTGTCGTGTTACTGTTACATCGGCGTTCACCGTATGTTGTTTTACGTGTCTGATAATTGGGCTACCCAAAAACCAGTTTGACATCTTGCTTTTTTGGACTATTTACTGGCTTCATTACTCTTTAGTGTCCAAAAAAAATCCTGACTGTTACAAAAACTTTAGAAATTGGGACATGTCAAAGATATTAGCTGTTTCTTGAGGTAATGATGTGCAAATAACTTTGTAGGTCCTACCATTGAATATTGAAACAATAATATTTATCTTCCCATAATAATACGTTTCTATAATAATACTGCTTTTTAGTGTATTCACGGTGTACTAAGACTTAAAAGATGTATTTAAAAAA
The DNA here is from genome assembly GCA_016746295.1 of Potamilus streckersoni. Taxonomy (NCBI): domain Eukaryota; kingdom Metazoa; phylum Mollusca; class Bivalvia; order Unionida; family Unionidae; genus Potamilus; species Potamilus streckersoni. Next base: position 1,213,973 of record JAEAOA010001395.1, read on the forward strand.
ATTGCGAGAATTCGAACCACTAAATAAATCACTCGGAATAAAGAAGCCAAAGTTGTTTTCCCGTACAATTATGCAACATGTTGGTGATTAAATGTTTTATTTAAAACGAAGATCCAAAATTTAAAAAAGTACGACAAAATAAAAAATGAAAATGAGTAACCAGTTTCCATAATTGCAACAAAATGTAAAAATCCTTTCTATTGCTATGATGCGGTTGGATGTATGAACAGGTTCCATGCATTCAAAGCAATGATGGGGGATTAACACTTGTTTTTGTATTTCGTTCGCAAATTTGTTTTAATTAGGTTGCAAGTTTGGCCTTGAAAGACTTCTGAGATAACGAAGCTATGTCCAGGTTGACTACCGAAAAACCCAAGACGTCTGTATTGGATGTAGAAACTACGTTATTAACTAACACATAACTATCGGTCTCATCGCAGAAGTGAATTAACAAGAAGTGCGATGCCCTAATTTACATTTCTCAGTGAGCTTTGTGAATTAAGCCGGAAAGAACTCGGTATGTTATTTGCAAATCGGCTATTAACAGTGCCCTTACTAACATGAAAAACCCATAAAAATACCCCCATATTATCCCGACATGTCCCCTGTTTACGTTTAATATTCTAACAGGCACGTTGAAGAGGGCTTAGAAATAGTATTAATTAGAAATGAAGAAGGCACACATTTAATACTATTTCTTACTTCTAAAAGTGATAGTGAAATGTCTCAACAAAATTTCAGGTCGAGAAGGAAACTTTAATTTATGTAACATAATTGTTTAACATGTCTGTATTTTAACAATTAAAGAAATTAAACTTTTTAATCGTGTTAGGGCTTTTTTAGGTTTTTTCTGAATATGTTTGTTTTTTGTCGAAAATCATAAATGCTAAGACATTAACATATCTGTTGAGAAGAAAGAATAATTTCTGATAATTCAATTATTTAATTGAAGATTACTATAGGTTACTAATTCAAAGAACGTAGTGAGACCTATAATTGTATGCCATATAAGTGTGTGTGTGTGTGTGTGTGTGAGAGAGAGAGAGAGAGAGAGAGAGAGAGAGAGAGAGAGAGAGAGAGAGAGAGAGAGAGAGAGAGAGAGAGAGAGAGATTTTAATGTAGCTTTAAAACTTTTCCAGTCATACCGCTACGATGTCTTTTACACTGTGGCAGTTTATAGTGCTATCTTGCACTGAGGCATCTTGCCGCAGACATGTAGCATGATATCCACCCAGTCACATTATCCTGACACCAGGCCGTCAAGTTCTAACACTAACCGTTTAATGCTAGGCAGCAGATTGTACCATTTTAATCAGTCTTTGGTATGACTTGGCCGAGGTTCGAACAATGACATATTGCATCCAAGGCAGACGCTTTAACCACTTAGGCCACCGAAGTGGTTAAATGGGGTACAGGTCAGTTTAAAATGGAAACAGCATATGGCCAGATATTCTATCAAATAATGCCTGGACAAATCTTGGCCATCTTAGATTTTATCAATCAGAAGTATCAGCAACATCGATCCAAATATCTTGATGTATTATGTGAAGGGTATGTGTTGTCTTCAGCTAGATCCAACAAATGTATTCACTGAAAATATATTTTCCTTGCAGAGTAATAAATTTTCTATCTAAATATTAAGCGTAGAACCATTCTTGTAGGTAACACATAACGTAGAGCTTATGATTTCATTTAATTATGCTTAATCTGTGCCAGATTCCAAATTATGATAAAATTATAAATGAAGAAGACGTGAAAACATTGAGTGCAATAACATAAAAGTAGGTGGTGAGCGTACCCGACACGCAACATAAAGAGTAAATGTTCAAACCATAGCACGGTTTGCCTTTGTGCAAAGGACATTACTCCAACTACCTGAGCACTAAATAACCTGTTTGTGTTGATATAATGTGAAACACTAAGTTAAAATAAAACAAAATCCTCAAGATGGGCAACGAAGGTCGCACAAAGTATGATTTGCCTTAAAATAGAGGACTTAGTGTTTTGCTAAAATGCCATTGTTATCTCATCACATGCAGGAGTAAATTCGTATATAAAAATAATAATAATAATAATAATAATAATAATAATAATAATAATAATAATAATAATAATAATAATAATAATAATAATAATAATAATAATGACGATTTATCAACTAAGGTAATTTAGCCAGCAGAAATGATTACTATTTTGAACTACAGTTTGCATATTTAAGTAATGGACATTGTGTTAAATAGATTTATAAAGAAAACAGTTGGATTAAATTAATAGTAGGTAGACGACGCGTTTTAGCCAGTTATTGTACACAAAATTTGGCACAATTTATGATTACAAACAGGCGGTCAAGTGAAATGACAAACAATCTCAAATCAGCTCATCATTTTGCGAAAGTTAATAAAATGTCACAGAATTTATTCGTTGTTTGAAAATAAATCATTTGAAATCATTTGCTCTATCGAAGTCCAAGCAAGAATCATATTATGTAATTAAAACAGGTAGACGAAGAAAATAATTTCAAAGATTTCCATAAATCACGTTTATAAATAACTTGCATTACGCTCTTAGCGTTTGATTCAGTGATCAAAATGGGGTTAGGAAAAGCAATTTACGCAATAAATAATTTAAATTACACAGAACACTGCAGAGTGAATGAAGGAACTAAATTGTCTGGCCGCCGTTATTTCATCTGATAATATTTGACCAGGATCCTTCAAACTTAAAAGCATTGAGTCCATGCACAATGGCGTCAAACACATATTGAATAGCAGATCAAAAAGGATATGACAATGTGAATAAACTAAGGGATTATGTGTATCTATTTTGCGCAAGAAATTTCAGAATTACTAACATGGATGTTAAGCTGATCAATTTATGTTGATAAAGTTAAATTGCTTCAAGCGTGGCAAACCTGGACATCAAAGCAAGTTAAGATTGCGTACTGCAATTGATATTTTGAGCAACTGTGTGGAATCATTTGAATGCTGTGTTAAAGTTCTTCATTTGTGCAAGTGCCATCCCCACGCATAGAGGTACGCACTAAAAGCCTTTTTGGGTAGAACTGGAAGAATCAATTGGCAGCAAAACATTATTTTCTTTGGAAGGAAAACGCACTATTTATCAGTGATCATTCATTGTTGATTCCAATGTCTTTACAACTGGAAGATTGTTCATGTACGGTCCTCTGATGTTCTAGACTCTTCTTCACGTTTGTTTTTCTTCAGAATTATTCTTTGGGTATTTAGAAATTGTGGGTATAGTATACAACTTGTCTTCAAAGCACAAGGTTTTTATGGCATGTTTGAAGTAGCATCTTTAAGATATTGCTAACCTGAGATTGTTTAACCATCCCACAGATGCTTTTACCATTCGAATATTATGCTATTTTAAAACAACTATTTTATTCTTTCTTGTGTACGTCCTATACACTACATTGACTATCATTATTGACAGAAAACCAATCTAAGAACTGGAAAGAATACATTTATATGTTGGATGTTACATGCTAAATGTCTTAAACATTAGATTGTAACAAAATTGCTTCTCAAACTAAAATGACAACCCAATAACCAAAGAGGAATCCGAACCGAAACTACCTGTTATATTTAATTAAAACTTCGAAACTCAATTCGTAACATCAAAACATATTACCTGAACACAATATTATACAAACTATTTTTAAAAATAACTATTCGGCACTGGAGAGAGGCAAAGAGGCAGACAGAAGGGCGAACACACGGACGGACGGACTGACAGACAAACGGATAATTAAAATTCTGATATAAACTGGCGTTTTTGTATGCGCATCACATTTGCTATAACTGAAACTGATTGCCTGTGAATGAGAAGCAGAATTAGGAACAGTAGAATTCAACCATCTTTTTTTCTAGAAGGATTATAGAAGATTACTGGTTTTGAGAAGATAATATCAGCTTTGGAACCAGTCTAGAACTATCGTGTCATGTGCGAGAGATAAGCAAATTCTTTGATAGTTATTGGCTTAATATTATAATTATTTGAAAATCATTTTTATTACAATATCAATACTATCTAGATCGCATACTGACTCATATGCTACTGTCAAGCAAACTCATGTCAGCTTTAACATAAAATTTACTTAATGTATTTGATTCATAAATGGCAAGAATACAAAACCTTGTATGTTTTCATATACGATCTGGGGTTTCCTTCAAAGCAAATGTTGTGTGTATTCAATTACGTTCAAGAAATGTTGAGTATATTTAATTACGTTCAGTGGATTCTGAGAATTATTTCGAAAAAGACCAATGATATGTTTGGATATATATTCTGAGGATTCTTTTAAAGAAAAAGTTGTAAATATTGATGTGTGCTCCGATTAGTTTTATAAAAGAAATTGATCAGGTACGTTCTTGAAATTTGTTTTTAAATAGAAAAGTTGTATCTCTTCAGGTATTTTCTATGGATTCTTAAAGCGGAAAATTTTGTATTATTCGGGTACTTCCGGCAATTGTCTTTCAAAAAGAGTGTTTTGTGTATCAAGATACATTTATGGGATTCATTACAAAGAACGCATGAGTTTGGAATAAACGTATAACTGTCAATTTATTTACAAATTTTGCAGCAGTGGCCGTCATGCTTCATGGATGATATATTTCACACACACACGGCCTGCACAATTACTAGACAATTAATTATTTAGAATTTTCAGTTAGTAATAATATACAATGATAACTTTTCTGCTTAAAAATGACTACAGGACTGGATACAACAGAAACTGGCAACAAATATACGTTCTACTACGGGAATGGCTACAACAGACACTGGCAACAAATATATTTTCTAAGTCCTGTATAAACTTTCAAACTGATAAATATATTAGTCTACAAAACTGGATAGACTCACATCGACACTGTATAACGGTAATTGAGACGAAAATGTTGATTTGGTTTTATTTTTGTTCTTTTCTTATAATCAGGCCATTTGGGAAAAGTGTGCCAATCAACGAATGCGGGCGAGAAATCACAGAGGCGCCCTGGAGCCAGAAACATGATACAATGTCCGTTGATTATTGTTCATTACTTTTCCAATCAAGATTTAATATGACATTATCTGAAGCACATTATGTCGTAAAAGTGGCACAGCATAAGATTATATATCCCTACACCTCCCTGTGCACTCGTGGGTGTGTAATAACAAGCAAATGTTCTTGCAGAATTTTGGACAGAGACTTAACACTTTTGGATATGATCATGTGATGGTCTGTGGATGTATACAATAGTTTCAAAATGCGTATCTAACCATTTTGATGGGTCATGGGGTAGGGGATTTTGCAACTTTGTTAGTAGATAAAAAAATGGAGATTTGTAATTTTGTGATACAATTGTGGTCAGCCTATAGATGAATATAACTCATTTGGAATCTCAATTCACCCCAGAGGCGTAACACCACTCGGGTTGGGTATAATGGATGGAGAAGTAGTGGTAACTGTTTACCATTTTGGCATTTTTGTTTATGAGATTCGAAGATTCTTTATCAACTTTGTTTTAATTGCAACACTGTAACTTATTTAATTTATTGTCGATAAGCATGTATGTATATAATCCTCGCACCATTGTTGATATACTAGCTTTCCACGTACGACATTATCTGGACATACCTGATCGACATTTGTTTTAAATACAATCATAAAATATAGTTTAAAAAAAAATATAAAATGCCACCATAAAAATGAGTTTGCTTCAGAATATAAGCAAACTTTGTAAAATCAAAAATTTTTTTAGTTATTATACGGTTTATTTCTTTTTTAAAAAATGTCCGCATTTTAAAATAAAATTTAATAGCAATTATAATTTAATTTTCGATTTTTCCATCGACAAATTATTTCTACAGTGTTCAAGGAAAGAATGCGTAATAATTCTCACATTTGAATTCTTCACCAATTTCAAGTTTCTTGCATTTCAATTACATCTTTCTTTGAGAATAATTATACACTGGGGAATAATTTGCATCGGATCGATTAATTTAATATACAACCAAAAAATACTTCATTTAAGGTTTCTTCCCAGTTCATTTAATTTATTTCCTCTTAGAAGTTAAAATATCAAGATAGGATTGTACCCAACACTCTTCAAATATTTTTTTGTTGAACGAGTAAAGTATTCATGTTTGGATTTATACGACCTTGAAAAGTTTCCTTCCGCATTTAAAAATGGTAATCTCTCTTCAATAAGCATTGTTTAAAGTGTCATATGTTTTGTTTAAGATATGAAACTATAATATTTCTGAAGATGGCTATATCTTTAAATATAAAACAGATTCATTGCACAACCATAACCAAATATATGCCGATTATTCGCTAAATTTCTCTCCTGTATGCATTTAGATTATCGTAAACGATCCGTTGCATGGAGACACCTTTCCAAATTCTAAATAATAACGATTAAAGAAAACTGGTGCTTGAGATGAATAACCAATCTTCAGACAGTAGACGATTTTACAAAAAAGAGCGTAAAAAGACTCTCATACAGAATTTTTTAATAAGTATCCTGTTTGATCAACGTGACATGAATTGCTTTTTTGTTTCAACCTGTACTTCACCAGACACACATTGAAATAATTTTGATTCTCACAAAAATCGATCTTATATTTAGATTATACATATATACATATGTGATTCTAATGCATAATAAATGTATGCAATGTTTTAAAAAAAAAACGCATTTTCCGTTTTCACTGCTATCCCGACCCTCTTCCTATTTGGTTTAGAAAATAAAACAAGGGAAAGTCCAGTTATATTCAGGTCAGGTACTACAGTATGAATGTAGCACAAATATATATATATATATATATATATATATATATATATATATATATATATATATATATATATATATATATGGTTGTTATACTTAAAATAGAAGGATTGTAGCTAAACATACTTTCTGATTACCACCTGTGAAGTGGAATAATCCAATAGTTGTCAGAAGTCGAAACGCAAGTAGAATAATCCAATAGTTGTCAAAAGTCGAAACGCAAGTGAAATAATCCAATAGTTGTCAGAAGTCAAAACGTCCAAGACTAATAAAATGTCCTGCTTTCTTTTTCTGAATTCCTGTTGCAGATGTAGGACAAAATGTCATACAGTTTAAATACAATTACAAGTTGTGAACCTGCCAAGAAAACAGAATAACGAAAATGCTGACATGAAGTTTCTTTTGCAGATAGAGTCGAGACAAATAATTCTAGATGTAAACCCGCTGGTTCTCTAATAGATTATGAATCCTATTTAGCTTCAACATCGATATTAATAGAATCTGTTCGTATGAGAGTTCTGACAACATATTTTGCGTTTAGTCTGACTTGCGCATAAGGATATTCGTGCGGCGGTGGCAATACCAATTTTCAGTTCTATACTTTATTTAATAACATACCACTTGTTTCGTAAATGGTTCTCATTACACCCATTCAAGAGTTTCCTAAAATGTATAGCTAAAGAACGAATCAATATTAGTATGAGAAATCTAAATTAAAAGTGCAGAAGGGGGGGGGGGGCTTGCAGAAGAGGCTATATTGTCGCATTTAAAGCTTTCCTTTTCGTTCATCAAGTCGATTATTATATGTTCCATTATTAAATCGTAAATATGTTTAGACTGACATTGAAAGCTATTAGTCAAAAATATTACTGGTTTGGTTCTTTTAATGTCTGCTATTCTTAATTGAATTTAGCATTTCCCTGTACAGAGAATTCGCAGCATTCCGCTGTGAACTATGAATACTTGTAATGGAAAATTTACAGCATTATGATGGTTCATTCTGTCTGTTATGTGCATAATTTCGCCTATAGCTAGTTTGGGTCCATCAGTATCTCGTAAGCTATTGCAACGATGTATTAAACCGATGTGATTTGCTATAAAAATAATAGTTGTTATAAAATGAAATAGCTCAGTTCTGTGTGTGTATGACAGAATACATGGTCTGTTTTAGACACGCAAATATTTATTATTTTCATCCAAATAGTTTAGACGGTTGACTTTTTTCGTTACATTTTTTTAGAAAATTAATTTACTCGTTTCTTCTATCCAATAAAATCGCAATAAAAGCGAATTTGTTTTGGACGAGTAGTTTTACAAAACATTTTGAAATTAATTTCCTTTGAGAGACTTAACTTTTGTATCAATCTTCAACAAAAGAATAGTTTAGCCATATACGATTCATTAGGGTGTAATTTTAAGAATTGTCGCTTTTGAAAGGCATTTTTATCTGTATGGGACCAATTTTTGATCCCCAATCTATGATAATTAGACAGGTAATCAGGAAATAGTAAAATAATGCGAGTATATTATAACGCCTTAATCTGATAGCACACAGATAAACCACAAGCACTCATGAGAACGATTTATATCTCAGCTTCCCTGTCCACCTCGTTTATCGATCATCATTCCTTTTTTGTTCTGATGCAAATGGTATTTAGACATTAATTATTTTCGAATCCCCGTCTATCACTACATTATATGAAAACTGTAGTATTTTCTTTCATTATCAAATCGTGTGTAATACAAATTTCTAAACTGACACAAAATGAACCTAAAAGCTACATCAGCAAAATGTTGATTGGGAAGGACATACAGAAAAAAAATCTATCTGATAATGTATTGTGCAGAGGATACATTCATACGACCACTGAACTATTTTGCAAAAACTATTTAAATAATTGTACTATTTCGACTATGAATAGTTCTGTCAAATCTATAGTTTGTTCTATAAGCTTAATTTCCATGACTTCATGAAATTTAAATAGTTGCAGATTCATCACTTGCCAAAATGTATGAATGTGTAAGCACTTGTGTTCGTGACCATGATATCACCCCTACAATAAAACACTGTTGTGGTCTAATGGAAATAGCCAAGAGCACGTTTGACTTCCGGCGTTATCTTGACGCTTTGACAATCGTGGGTGTGGTCGAATGATGTCATTGGACCGACTGCAAAGGTTTATGCTCAGTTCGACAGAAGAGAGATGGATGACATATATGTCCGTTATATTCATCCATTCGTACTCAAGATGGTGGACATGAAATTAGAAATAATGTGGCGGCACGATGATTAGAGGAGCCCTAAAGCAATGTTCGTTACTGGCGTATCCCGCCAAGGCGAACATATTTTATTTTCATTTACCAGCCTCCTTCCCACCCTCATGAGTATAAATTTTGTGAAGAATTGGTTCTTTACACTAAAGTGAAAGTGAGATATTATGAAAATTTAGACCTCAAAAAGAGCTCCTGATTGCACCCAATGTGTCTTTCACTAATTGAACTTTCTCAAGCCCTCTGGCGCCGCCAATACATGTACAATAACTAGCTTTTAGTATATTTTATCATAAACATGAGTAATTGACCAATTAAAACAATCATAGAATGAAAAAGGTATACTGTATCACAGAAAACCTCATCATCTCCAGGGACCGAGAAAATATTAATTGCTAATTTCTTAATAGACGAAAAATATGAATTTTGAATTAAGATAATATTTTTTGTATATAAAATATTTGCGAATAATAAAACAAATAGAGTATACTAATAAAAAAGTAATATACAAAATATTTGACTCGCCCAATAATCGGAATATTAGAACTTGAAAGTACGACTATGGACCAAAGTAGGAAAATTGATACATTTTTTAAAGTGTTCCGCAAGTTCTATACCTTTAATAATAAAATTATGAGAAGCAATTTAACCAAAACAAAATAAAGAAATTTCACTGGATATTTCCACAACACCTCTGAGGAAAATATACGAATACATTACAGAGAAAAAGGTAAATGATACATTCGTAAAAATAAAGCAAACAAGCTTTTTGATTGTACTGAATCGATATTAGGCATTTTATGGTGGCGAATGTGACTAATTCTAGTGAAGGAATTTATGTATGAACCAATTTCTATTGGAATTTACGCTACATACTAAAAGGAATTACCTGCGTGTTAAACGTTGCCTGAAACGAATTGTAAAGACTAACTATCTGTCCCTCAAATAATTTCACTTCAAAATATTACATTACACTAATTTGCGAGCTGCAAATTACTCACCGACAAAGAAGAAGATAAAACAGGGCGTAAAGAAATACAAAAAAAAGCTGAACAATAAAATTAAAAAAGCAATTAAAGATGAAACGTAGAACATGTAGGAACTAATATTAGTAGTCAAATTTGGGTAACGAATCTTGACATAAGAGAATGCCATATATAATCGTTATATATATATATATATATATATATATATATATATATATATATATATATATATATATATATATATATATATAGTTACGTATATGTAATTAAATTGCTTTTGTGTAAGGTTTAAAATTCTTTTTGTTTCATTTTTGTTTCATTGTGTTTAATTCCAATGAATATTTTTCTCAAATTGGGGATTCTATTTTTAGTAGTGAAATATTATTTTAGCACAAACTTTGTTTATTTAAGACGAACTAGTAATATGTGAGGGTTGGCATTTAGTTCGCCTTACCTTGGTAACAAATCAACAGGAAGTTAAAATGATTGGTCAGCATCACGGACATACTTTCTCCACATGATCAATGTTGTAAACAACCTATTTTTATGATTGGTTTTTAAGACGGTCTCTACTGTGGACGTGAGATAAATAGTGTAAAAAGAGATCATATGACCAATCTCGCGAGATTTGAATTGATGTTTTTGAGTGTAAATTCGCATTCTTAGTATTGGGTCCGCCAAAGTCATTCAAACCTTGAAAGAACAACATGTATCTATTTTAAATATATTGCCAGAATATTTTATTTTTCGTCTGATTTTTGGATTCAATAATTTATTTTCCTGGACACTCAACAAGCTGACTTTCTCATAAAAAAAAATTCTGAAAGTTATTCAAGGAAATTAATTCTGGAATTATTCGGAAACAAAGTCTGTGATTCAAGTGAGAAATTATTATTTTTCATTTATTGGTCTACATCTGACGTCATCCTCCTCCATATTCATACGTCGTTGGGACTCGAACCTGGATTCTTATAGGACTATTTAGTGATAGAACTTGCATTTTTATTCATATTTGGATTATATTCACAGATTGTAAGTCCTATTTACAAATTTTACATTGTTGTCTAGGGATATAAATTCTTTTGTTGAAATATACAAAGCTTGTTGGCTTTCACTCTTTTCTTTGTTACTGAGTACGAGCCCTTGACACGTAACAATATATGTATATATATATATATATATATATATATATATATATATATATATATATATATATATATATATATATATATATATATATATATATATATATATATATATATATATATATATTCCGACAAGTTTAATTATGCAAATGAAGCTGAAAATATGTCACAAGGTTCTGTTTAAAATGCTAATAAATATTAGCTTTAGTTTCAGACTGCTTCCTATACTAACTCTCCCGCTGGCTCTGATCCCTCTCCCTGCACAAAGTCTTGACCCCCTTGCAAAACATCATGCGGGCGCCCATGTTTGTATGTATTTAATTAGTCATATATTACCTGGACTGCTTACTACGACAACATTTAGAAGAGTAAAATGGTTTACTTTTCTTGCCTGTAATCCTTTACAAAATTGGTCACCGTGTAAACGAACAATCACGTGGCTGTCAATAACACTGGAACCACATATCTTCTTAAGATGACTTTTTAGTTAGATGTTTCATATAATCTTTCTTCTTAAAGTATGAATAAGTTTTACATCAAACATGGAGTCGCAAGGAAGCCAAAGTATATGATAATTTACTGTATTGCGCATTATGCTTCACCTAGATTTACTGATACTAACAATGGGTGTCACGTGGTTCTTTGTGTGCATCCTGGTCAATTCGAAAAAAAAGGATCTTTCAGTTCCGTAATACGTAGACAACATTCCATTGTTAATCTTTTATTATAAAAACTGAATTTTAATAGATGTTTATGTCTTTTATTTCAATTAGAACAATATGGATTCCATATTAGGTTGTAATTTTGTATACCATAATGGAACTGGTCTCAAAACTTGAAAACGTGATTGTGATTACAACAGAAATATAATTAAAATTTATATAGGTATTGAAAGATTAATCACGGTTACTTGTCAAGTCGAAACGAATTGACAAAACGTCTTGCATCTTCTAAGGCTAAAGATGTATCATGCGTCATTATACAAGGGTTATTTAAAAATCTGAAAATTATTGCGCTGTACAACAAAGACATTTATTAGTGAATATGTGCATCAGTGCCCCTCTTCAAAATCCTCCCCATGCATCTTATCATACATCCCAAAACGTATCATCCAATTATTAAATGCCATTTTGTATTTTCTTTTTGGTTTGTTGTTCACACACTGGAAAACTGCACTGTCAAATTGTCTACCTTTCAGTGAATCTTTGATAATGGGATTCAGTCAAAAATCGTTTGGAACTAGCGGTGCGAGAACAGGTAGTTAGTTATTGTTCCACAACTTCTGGCAACATTATGGATACATCAAAATATCCAGTGACACTAGTAGAGTTTGGTACGTCTTCCTGGTTGATTGGGTCTTTTGCATCAAAACATCAAGTGTATTAATTCGGAACATTCTGTACTTTTGGACTTGCAATATGACATTTATGATCATTTGAAACTTAACTGTAATTATCTTTGGTAATTTCACTTCGTATTGTAGAGAGATCAATTATTTACTGATTCTATTAAAGTAAGTTGGTTTTGCTTCCTTCTGTTCCATAGTTTAAGACCGATAGAGTCGTATAAAGTTTAATAACTTTTTTTGAGGCTTTTTACCTTACAAACTTAATTGTTAAAATCGTGGTTCATTCTATTTATTCCTTTACTTTAGTAGTCTCTCTTTGTTTTGTTTTTTTTACCTGAACAGCTTTTTTTATCCCAATACTTTCTCTCTTCCCCTTAAAAAAGTGTTGAATATGCAAGCATGTTTCCTTATAATTATTCTAGATTACAGGACTACATTACATCTATGTTGCTTTATAATCAAGATGAATTGTAGCTTGCGTTATGTTATAAAACAAAATAAGTATATTCCAAAAATAAGCACCCAAAATTACATCTACCTCACCCCTCCAAAAATAAATAAACAAAAGAGATTTGAAATAACGAACAAGCAACTATTTGTTGCACTCAAAACTAATTGCATTACATGAATTTGAAACAATTCTAAGCATTCCTAATACAATCTCAGTACACATTTGAAGCTAATTAAATATCTTCATTACTAGTTCCAATTATATCCGATTCCACATTGCGTATTTCTCGATAATAAAATTGACAGATGCACATTTAAAAACGTTAAAGCCCGATTCTCTTACGATTGTATCACACTGTTGCATAGATTATCTTTTAAAATAATGATCATTAAATAAATAGATTGTTAACTAGAGTTAGTTATAGACCCAGCTTTAATTATGACCTTAGAAGGTTCTAGAATATGAACCTGTTTATAGTTTAAAGTTATTTTGCGCTGTGATGATTAAGCTGAATAGCGTGTATAAGTAAATAATTTATTTATTATAATTATTTAAAATATATTGGAAAATACGGATAACTTGATATATGTATGCATAGAAAGAACTTTAGTTAGAAACCAGTGGCAGATGGGTACAGCTGGAACAACTAATGTTGTTTAGCATACATTTCTTTTTAAAAACAAGATTGCAGTTTTTGTGTATTCCTTCCCTTTCTATTTCCTTTTTGAACCTACCGCACGTTTTGAAAGGATCTCTTTTACTTGTTTTTAACATTATTATGTATTGATTTTAATATCAAATGCAACATCTAGACTTTATTAGCGTGTAGAAGCAGCTAATTATATCACCAGAGTACGATCCCGAGATACACAAAACAGCAAACATTATATTACTTGAAGTTGCGCATCCCACTAGAGAGTTGATTCATTAAATGTTACTTGTTTTTCATTAAATTTGCATGATTCAGAATCAGTGTACTTTTGTTTGTGATGCTCTTGCGACCCACAACTCTCAAATAACATTTTTTATACTCTTTATATAACTAGTCAGTTTGTTTCTTGCACGATAGTCTTATATGGGGCGAATCATTCATATTTTTTGCGATAGTATATATTACAATATTCATAGAGTAGGTTGTACAAATCTTACGGCCTTCTAACCTGGTTATTCGTCTATCTGCACAACCTCATTTTATCTTTATTATTTGCATGTATGTTTTATTTTTACATTTCCGAAATAAATTTTATGACAAAAGCGGTTCTGTAGACAAATTTCTTTTTCTGTCATTTTAAATGGTAAGTCCCACTGAGGCTAAAATACCATACATAACTACCTACCAATGTATAATAAGAGACTTGATGCTACTAAGTGTCTGTTCATTTTGTTGCCCAGATTATGGAGGCGAATGCTTGCCATAAAAACATTTTTAAAACTACGAGTGATGAATACAAATTTAAAAATATATTTCCAATTAGTATTTTTATTCAAGGCAAATATCAAAATACGATTTCGTTTTCTTTTAAATGCAGATCCTCTACGTGCTCTTTGACTCAGCGCTAAATAATCCTTGACATGATGTTGCACTGTTAAACACCAACAAATCAACCAATCATCCAACACGTATTTGTTTCTGCGTGGCTGACACCGATTTCAACATCAGACTTTTAAGCTTTTTTCATCAATTTTGAGTTTTAGTTTATTTTCAAGCTCAAATTAGGTATCAATATAAACTTCTTCACCCAGAAATATAGGTAGACTTACTTTGAACGTTAATCATATTTAAGAACGATAAACTTACAATGTTATTTTCTTTAGATCAAGGCATGAATATATGTCAGCAAATGTTACAAACAGAAATATGACAGAAAATTCGAAATAACTTTCTATTCCAACCCATACACAACCAGGCAGCTTATATATTCTCTCTCTCTCTCTCTCTCTCTCTCTCTCTCTCTCTCTCTCTCTCTCTCTCTCTCTCTCTCTCTCTCTCTCTCTCTATGTCTTAGAATACGAATACGGAAATAATGGAATAGAGAATGGAGTGTCCGTAGATAATTTTGAGGCAATATGGATGAATCCAATGAGCGTAATTTTTTGTGCCCAATGAAGCATTTGCTTTTCTTCCAATTGTTGCATAAAGTCAATTGTAAAGTTGTAGAGCACTTTAACAGTGGAGCCTGTATAAATATTACATTTAATATTTTTTCAGATTAAAGTCAACACATTGTTTGTACAAAGGTCTTTGTGGGATTTAACACTGAAACCTTTTTCAGCAATAAATGTCTAGTTGTAATGTGACCTTGAAGTATTGAATATTATTGTCATAAGGACATTTATAAATGTTAAAGACTTTAAATTATCACCTTAACAGAAATGACAATTCTATCACAAAATGAAGAGAATAAAATCAAACAATTTATTGTTTCGTTTGTCTAAATATAGCTATATTTGCAACAATAACGACGCATCAATTCGAATCTTCCTGTAAACAAATCTTATTGCGTCTTGCATAGCCACTCGTGTACATGTGTTACACTGTTTGAAGTATAATTTTGTAAATAAGCTAAACAACTTACAATATGGATTGTTTCTTTGTTTTCTTTTCGTATTTGCTTTGAATTATTGAAAGAAATAAAAATAAACCAATTTCTCTGAGACGTGCACAGCATCTACATTTTCAGTTGAGTAATTAAGCGTCTTAAATTCTCCTATGAATTGTAAATCCCATGTCTCTTTTTGAAATCAATACCTCTCAGAGTGTGAACTTGAAGTGATGTTTATTGAGTAATATATCAAAAATGTTCATACTCAAAAAGCATGGTCCATTTCATAATACCAGCCACAAGAAATATGAAGCGGATAAGGAGTCGTTGTACTTTATGGCTGTCAACGACCCTATGTATAAAACTTCCTGTATATCTGTTTTTCTGTATGATATACTGTCTAGCTAGCGTGTAATTGCATAAGACCGCGAGAAAAGGGATTGCAAATCGAATTCTCAGTTGTGAGCTGATTTGTTGGTATGAAAGTCAACGTGTGAAAATGTATTCGGAACGTACATTATTAATTCATGGCGATAACGTGATGATTTGGTATCAGCTCTGTCAGCAACTGGCACATAATTTGATGTAGACCAGGTTTAAAACCAGTAAATCCTACAAACGAAAGGTGTTCATCTCAGTCCAAAGGAATTGTATTTCGAATGGATGGGCAGGGATGGGAGAATTGATATCACTAGTAAAACGTGGCTTTAATGTAGATGGTGTTATTATTTCTTGTTAACCCCTGCAGGCGGACGCCATATTGATAGGTTTATATACATAATGTTTGATTTTGTGAGTTTAGCTACAGTTAACATCACATTATAGGAAGATCACGAGAAGCTCAATCGATCCAATAGAAGCTACTGACAATCTTTCTCACATATTTACATTGGTCAAGCCGAAACTCGATGTGATTGCCTGTAACAGAGGGGACTTCAACTAATCGGCCACACGAGCCAATGGCATGCGTAAATCAATCGAGTCACATTTGTATCGTAGTCGCGGGAAAATGTTCCAGTTACCTGTATTGACACTTTGTTGCCATGGCAATGAACATTGAAACATTGCAGACTGATTTTATAAACCACAATAATTTCTGTTTCTGAAAAGGTCAAACACACCCAAAGCACAAACAGAAAAGGTCATATCTATTACACATTGGCTGACATTTACTTTTACATCATTCGTTCGAGTCGATCTCTCATGAGAAAACCATCGATGCAATAACATTCTTATGTGAATTAGATACTTTAAACGCCTCAAAACAAAATATTTTATCTTGATCTTATCTTTAATAAATATGTTAGAATGTGTATGTTTTAAGTGCATTGGAAAGTCTTAACGTTTTGTCCCAAAGGTGGAAAGGCAGATTGCTGAAAAAAGATACTTATTTTACAATTAGTAAATATTTAGTATTCGCTAGATCTTCATGGATGCAACCATTCTAAAAGCTCTTGGGAAACACAGTGTTGCTAGTATGTTCATTAGAAAGGATAGAAAATGAATCAATGCAAACGTAGTAGCACAGCATCCTCACAGTCGTCCTAACCATCAATCACACTCAAGGGAAAGTAAACCAAGTGCATTTTATTAAATTTTATTTGTTGTATATATAATTGAACAGTTATCAGTGTACACCCAGTGAATTTGTATTGATTGATTACAAAAAGTTAGTTATTGTGCTTTCGTCAGAATGGTGACCAGGTATAAGGTCATAATCATCGTTTAGATAAGCATACACTTCACTCCAATTCCTGATCATCCCAAATATTTTGTATGGACATCATTTTTCCATTAATTAAGCTTTTTACTTATATCGCTTTATGAATACCGGATTGATACAAGATTGATGGCGTTAGTCGTGGTTTATGCAAACAAGCAGTTTTATGTGCATGAACCATTTTGATTTTGAGATTCGTTTACGCTATTGAAAGTTATAAACGTTCCAGCAGTTGCGTGCTGTGAACACACTGGGTCTACCACCTCGTATGAATGTTTAGCACATTTGCACGTTCATAAAAATATTCGTAGCAATAGCAGTTCTATGGAAAACCAATATTATTTCAATCCTGAGAGGTTAGCCAGTTGCAAAACATTCCGATCAGGAAGAATTGCTTACTGTGCTTGATGAGGTATGTCAAATTCGATTACTTAGTTGTATCCCAAGTGACGAATATGAGTACATCAAAGTGTCTCGGTAGGTAGAATGGACGGTCAAATAAAGTGGCTTATTACATTTCAGCCAGTTTTTCTTAGAAATCAAGGCTCCGGCTTTTATTAAGGCTTTTAAGCCTCTTGTGAAAGCCAGTGCCTTGTATATGCACGTAAATCTATTTTTCTTACATCCTGTTAATGTAACGTTATCTCGCTTGTATAATTAGACCCATCTCTCGTCTCTGGATTATGTTTTAAGTATTGTCTTCAGTATTTACATGACACAGTACGATGGAAACGTTGTTATAAAAAAAGATTTGCAAGACAACGGAGATTCCTCAATTACCGTATAAATGTTTCATTCAATGGTAACCGAGACCATGGTATGTCTTGTTTGTTCTTATCTTTTTAATCATATGTGCGGCTGTCTTTAAAATGTCATAATTCATTTACCGTTATATTGGATGCTAGTTCAAGAAAAGAAAGAGATTTATGGAGCTTCTAGATTCGCCAATGAATAATATTTGCTAATATTTATAAAATCTGACAGTTATAAAATTTGACATGAAATTGTTTCGATTTCTGGTGATTTTCTGTGATTTGTCACGCCTATATTTCTATAAACAGATATCTTCTCTGGAGATTATAAAATGGTTCAAGAGCTCTGTTAAGTTTTAGATACTTCAGCTGTTGGCTGGAAATTAACATTACGATAACTATCAATTTTCGACTACGGAGTCATATTGGTAAAGGATAATGAATGGGCTGATAAAGCAGTCAAAACTGCTCTACAGTTACCGGTTTCCGAATGGAGGAATCAATAAACTAAGTTCAAATATTTTGGAGATTGGCATCTTGGTCATACTTGGCAAAATATCAGAGCATCAAACCCACTACCGAAAAATGGAGTCCCTCGTATGCAGAAGAGTGGAGTCCCTGGTGTTCTGAAGAGTAGAGTCCCTCGTGTACTGAAGAGTTGTGTCCATCGTGTACTGATGAGTAGAGTCCCTTGTGTACTGAAGAATGTTGTTCATTTTATACTGAAGAGTAGAGATCCTCGTGTACCGATGGGTGAAGTCCTTTGTGTTCTGAAGTGTGGAGTCCCTCGTGTTCTGAAAAGTGGAGTTCCTCGTGTACTGAAGAGTGGAATCCATCGTGTACTGAAGAGTTGTGTACATCATATACTGAAGAGTGGAGTCCCTTGTTTACTGAAGAATGGAGTTCCTTTTCGTACTGAAGAATGTGTCCATGGTATACTGAGGAGCGAAGTCCCTCATGTACTGAAGAGTGAATTCCTTCGTGTATTGAACAGTGAACTCCCTCGTGTACTGAACAGTGTTGTCCATCGTGCGAATCACGTAGATAAGGCAGTATTGTATCGATCACATATGGAACAAACGTGTCCGAATGATGCATACCTTCTAAAGGGTGAACCTCAATCAGAGAGCATTCAATACCAGTGTCCTGTAACTGCGGACCCCATCTTGGTTGACTTTGTCCGTTTCTACCCTTGAGTCAGCATTATTTTGACATGAAATGACATAAAGCGCGTTCAGAATGTCAATGATTATGTACCTCCCGAGAATGTCATGTACCTTTAGAGTGACTGATGTCTATACAATAATTATCATTTGCTGTAAGGATTTTACGTATATTACCATTATCATTTCATTATATATTTATTTTACAGAAGGTTTAGATCTTTGTGTTTTATCTGTTGTTATTGTTGTTGTTGTTGGGCTTAACGCCATTTTTCAGCACACGGTGGGCTATACATAGCGGCCAGTATTTATGGTGGAGGAAGAAACTGAGAAAACAACGGAAAGAAACACCGACCCACGAGACGCTACTGGCAATCTTTCTCACATATCCACATTCGCCGAATCTTTTGTCTTGATCTTCATGTTTACATTAATTTAAAAAGGTTTCTTTTCCCAAATTTTGTGCCCTTTATTTGACATTCTTCAAGCTTTGCCTTTAGTAAGTACCATGTAGCCACTTTTGTTCTGATGTCTCATGCAAAATGCTGCTACATGCGTGCTCTTTCCTGTTTCACTTTTTTTTTAATCACAAACTACGTATATTATAAGATTAACCGCGGTAACGAATCTTCGAAAATTGGAGCCGAGGTGGGGGGGGACCAAACGAATACTTGCTATGACCTGTCAATATTTTCTTTCAAAAAAAAAATATCACCTTTTTTTCCTAGCATGTCAATGTTTTTTGTAAAGAATATATTCAAAGTTAATAGCCGTTTTTCATTAACCATTCTGATGCAAATCCAAACTTTGTATTTATTGTACCAACATTTACAGCAAAATAAAATAATAACTTAAACTAAAATTATATGCTAAGACCTGAAGTTCTTAATAAACCAAGAGATGCTCTGAGATTTTTTGCATACTTGAAAATAGAAATATATGCAACAAAGACGCATGCCATGGTGAATAGCTGTCACTTCCTATTCAACGTGGTAAATCTGTACTTTAGTAAAATATGTGTTAGGTTTACTTTTACTATTGTCGTTTGAAGTGAGATTACCTTTCTAAATAGATGAGTTCTACAAAGGTTATCAATTACCTTTTACATCCTGAAAACCTACACCCACCCACCGCTTGCCATAATGTCGAAAATCCTCTATTACCACATGCTACAAACTACCGTTCTCACCTAAAACCTCTTGCTCCTTTTGATCGTCACATTTAAAAAATATTCAATTATTTCATACTGCAAGCAGCAAACGGATGAGATGCATATCTGCAAGCAGCAAACGGATGAGATCCAGATCTGCAGCCACATAATAAGATAACAGTTAAGGGTCTTCGCAATTAATACAATCAATAATTACATGCGAACAGAGAAGAGTCTAATCACCATGCACATTTTAGAAGGAAGCTGTTGTTCTGCGTTGATCATAATTAATATACCTTATGACGGGTACATTTATGGAACATTTTCAGGTTATTATAATAGTTCTTTTGATTCGAAACAGTTGTTAAAAATCTAACTTTAAGCAAAATCCACCTGTTTAAAAAAACATTAAAACTAAAAAAAAAAAATTGTGTAATTTCTATTGGCATACGTATCTGACGCAAATATTTTGGAAATTTCATAATTTGTTTCAAAAGTCTTCTATCTCATGGCCTAGTGGTTAGAACGTATGCCTCGGATGAGAAAGGTCGTGGGTTCGATCCCACGCTGGTCGCCATGCATAGCCTATCTTGTGCTGAAAAATGGCATTAAACCCTATAACAACAAGTTCTATAAATATTAATCTGCCGAACTTTCGATGATATTAAACATACCTTCTTAAAACCTGCTTTCTGAAAAAGAAAACTATTTTAAATTAGCTTTCTGTCATAAATATATTTCTATGGAAATGGTAAAGATATTGATTTTGTTTAAACATAGGAAAAATGTTGTAGCTGTGATGTCTTTCCGCTATTCTATGAGAAAATACATCTCGCAAGGTAAAAAGATACTTCCGATCCGTTGCAAGTTATACTTGCCACTAATTATTAATTGTAAATTAAGTGAAGCGTGACATGGTCAGAAACGGCGTGTTTAATACGTACAAGTGTATACGACTTCGTGTTCTTCAACAATGCGAATTATATGGTATACAGATTTTGCCATATTTTGGGAAAGAGCTTAAACTTATCTGCTTATATACATAATGGCGGTATTTTAATGACATTTCTTGCATTTGTTAAATATTGATTGATTTTGTTATATGAGTGACATTTGAAGATGTGGGGTCAGTCATTGTGCATCGTACTCCACTCAAAGCCATTTGCAAAGATTTATGGGTGGGGTAGAAAGAAGAAATAATAATATAATGAGACGATTTAATCACATTGGTGGTCTACATTATATGTAGACAAGCCATAAATAAGTTGTGTGTATATTAGTGACAATATTATGAACTCACCATATCAGTTGATAAAGACGCAAGGCATAATTGTCGACTTGAAAGTTGCCAGCACTTTTTCTCACCACTTTTCGGTTCACTGTAACAAGAAAAAGCATTTGTTCATTACGATAATAACATTGCTATTTTTCAGATAAAACGAAAATAGACATTCTAGAATGATAGAATCTAGGATGTGTCACATCTTGCACCCCATTGCCATTAAATCTTACTCTGTTTTAATGTGGGGGTACTGATACTCGAAAATGGTTGTGGGCCTGTTGCCATGCATACTGAAAAACATTAAGAGGATAGCATTTTATGGTGGACTTGCCACAAGAGATGAATTGAATACAACCAGATAAGTACATAGATATATAAGTGATATGCAGCACGTGGGAAACAATATATGAACATGGATCATTACAGTATTCCAAACTGTTTGGCTTGGAGATCATAATGCTTGTCACTGGCATATTCTCCCTTGTCTTTTATTAACAGCATTTTCCAAAGTTTTTAACAAACACCACTTTTTCTTGCTATTCAGTAAAATAAGGACAAGTGTCGGTAATATTGTTGCTTAATTGCAAATAAACTCCATATTGATCCACAGTCTTTTGAAATCTGCTGACCAAACGGTATGGAATTTTTATTTTAATGTATTCTTTCAAAATATCACTCATAAATGTTACATAACATTTTAGTGAAAGATGTAGGAAAACTATTACCATTTATATCGATATCTTCGATTTCTGCTATTGTATTACGTGAATTCCTGTGTTTATAGTAGGGATCATTTACAATTAGATAGTGAAAATTTAAAAAAAAAATCGGTTAGGGAAACATAACTTTTTTATATGAGATTTCGTATTGCGCGCCCGCGCGTGTGTTTGTGTGTGATTTAGATTTTTAACTTAGACATCTGGCATGATGTCCCACCCAGTCACATTATCCTGACACCAGGCCGACCAGTCCTAACAAAAAACCTCTTAATGCTGAGGGCCAAGCGAGGCAGCCGTAAGTATAATTTTTTTTGTCTTTGGCATGACTCGGCTGGGGTTTGAACCCGCGACTTCCCGCATCTGAAGCGGACGCTCTAGACACTAGGCCACCTGAGCGGTTATGATTTCGTATTTTCCTACATAGAAATGCACTTTTATGAACTGGCGTGTCTATCATTCATAGCATGGGAACCTAGTACGTCATGGAGAAGAGGCAATTACATTTTTCAAATTGAAAATTTTTGTTTAGCGCTTTTTTGCCCTCTGTAGTGAATTGTTAAGGTGGTGGGGTCTTAAAACCAGCCAGTTGAGGTACAGAACAGTATACGATGTCATACATTTTTAATGTATGAAAAGAATCCAGGTTTCCTAAATAGTTATAAAAATATATTAGACCAATTATGCAACTATGCTACACTTACTTGATATTGTAAAAAATTATGATAAAAAGTAAAAATGGGTTATAATATGAATCCAACAGGTTATATGATACACTCTAATACTAACATCGAAATTATCATAAGCTCCAGAGAATGACATCGACATAAACTGGATACTAACAAGTATTTTCAAGGGTTAGTATTAAATAATTTACCAGTTAAGGCATGGTCATCAAATGATATTCTAATTACTTATACTGTTTTGCAGATGAGAAATGTTGAGTTATGGTTTATTATGGCAGATGGATCAAGATAAAATCAATTAAGTTGGATGAAATGCATAAAGCCTATGGACACGTGAACGGTATGTATTGCTAACATGACAATGAACTTTGTTACCATTGGACTAGAACGGCCTTGAAGCATACCTATACATTTAACATACAAATCGGTTTTTATTGTGGTAGTACATTTTCAACATTTGTACTGTAACAGATTATATTTCACAATATAAAATATAACGTTTAATATTTATTGATTGCATGAAAATATACATATATGGAAATACCAGATAGAGGCACCGACAGCCTGAGGATAAATTCCAAGTATAAGCAATTTTCTGGATGATTTAAACAATTTCTGACAATTCAAGGAAATACACACAAGCTATCTAAGATAGTTGGATGAAAATGCAATGATTTAATCGGTGTATTCACTAGAGATGAAAGACTGAGCGTAAAAATTCCCTTTTGGTGTCAGAATTGGTGTTCAGACTGAGTAAAAATAAACAAAAAAAAATTGGCATCCAATCTGCTGCTCAAATTAAAATTTTGGGGGTCCTTGAAGCACAAATTAGAATAAAGACAAATACTGTTTAATACTCTTTTGTGCAAAACTATGTAAATAACGATACTTGTTAAATTATGGAAGAATTATATTTTCGATGCCTTTATAGAGTGTATCACTAGATGAACTTAAATACCAATTTTGCGTAAAGATATCAGTATGCCTTTGTTTTAAAACTTGTAAAATAAACATCGATCTTTAACTCCATGATTTAAACAGCACTTTCACATATTCTTCTTGAGCGAATTGTTTTCCTTGTCTTTTACCACAAGGTTAGTAACAATTCGTCCTAATCTGGGATCAAACTCTACCGCTTCTTTTGTATTTCCTCACACGACCCATCTAGCTCACCTGTTTATTCTTGCCATCTACTTATGTCATAATTGGATTTTTTGGCTTTCAAAGAAACTTGTCTCAGTTCATACTTTACTTTCTATGACATTTACCATTGTCACAGTTCAGTTAAAGGCGACAAGATCTTAAACCCAATGAATTAGAGTGTTAATGGATCAAACTTTCACGTGCAGCACTGTTAGACCTCTTAATGAAAGCAACGCATATACTGGGGATGGAAGACTCCATTCATTCAAATGTTGATAATGCATATACTTCAGTGATGGAAGACTCCATTCATTCAAATGTTAATAATGCATATACTTCAGTGATGGAAGACTCCATTCATTCAAATGTTAATAGCGCATATACTTCAATGATGGAAGACTCCATTCATTCAAATATTTATAACGCATATATTTCAATGATGGAAGACTCCATTCATTCAAATGTTGATAACGCATATACTTCAGTGATGGAAGACTCCGTACAGGTTCTAATGTTGATACATGAATTAAAAATATACTTGCAATAGACTGATTTAACTTCAGTATGCGAAATCACTCTCAGGTAAAAGCAATAGGCTGATTTAACTTCAGTATGCGAAATCACTCTCAGATGAAAAATGAAATCATTATATATAACAAGTCTTCCAGACACATATAAATTAATAGACATGCCATTTCACTAAACGCTCATCAGTGTTGTTTGTTCAATTACTTTTTAGCGAAGAATGACAATTTAATTCTCATCGGGGTGGGGGTTCCTTTCTAAGCATTCCCGATATTGCCCTATTTAATGGAGTATGCAATTTCGGAAATGAAAAGAGTTAATCGTTTCCATGACATATAATGGAAATACGGCGTAAGCTTCTGATAACCAAAAGCATCTAATCCCGTCTGGGATTGCTTGAAATATGACTTTACTGACAAATATGCTAAAAATATCACCGATCACATAGTCTTGATATTTGAGCTATGTATTCCGAACAGATCTGTTATTATCTAAACTCTCGGACTGTTTCAATCCCTCGAACCGTGTACTAATTTAACTTCAGACACATTAAGGTAGGATGTTATAACGTTTCGATCTATGAAATGAAGATTAATATTTTCGATATCATTAATAAATTTATTGAAACGTCATAAAGACTTACACATTCGTACCTATTACTAATACAGATACAGTTCTATAGCCCTTCAACAGACCTAAACAGCAAGGACCGAACATCACTTCTGCAACGTCCTGCTCTAGAAACAAGCACTGTTCACTTTTAATCACTATTTTCTTCCTTTCGTTTTTCTTCCTCTTTTCATTCCTCCCTTTTTTCTCAACTTTATACTCCTCGACTGCACATTTTAATTAACAGTTTTCTTTTTCCGTTTTTTCTTTCTTTTCTTCATCCTCATCATTTACCAAATCCTGTATACTTGGCTAAATGATAATGTTTAGCTAGCAAACTATTTGTTATTGCCTCTCAGCATCACCTGCCGTATATTCACGTATATTTTCAATGTCTATGCCGTAAAAGAAGACGAAGTTTAACAGCAATTTAATTTCTTTCTAATTCTTTACCTTCTACATTGTACATCTTGTAATATTCAACTACAAATGAATGTGTACTTAACTCAGTGATTAACGATACCCATTGCATTTGATTTAAAAAATATCACGTGACTGATATCGGGTAGTTTTCTGGCAATATTGTTGAGGGTGGTGATATCTGTAGCGATGTTCAATAGTCGGTATGCATTAAGATTAATGTTGCATTCATTGAATGATTGTTTGTTTGTTTTGTGTATTTAACGCCATTTTCAGTACTTGTAGTCTATACATGTCGGACAGTATATTTGGTAGTGGAAGAACCTGGTGAAAACCAGGAAAGAACCACCGACCCATGGGAAGATACTAGCATGATTTCTCATATATTTACATCGACCAAGCTGAGACACGAACCCATGCGGACAGAGGTGAGATCTTATTGATTTGTAAAGACGATTGCCTTAGACTACTCGGCTACCCGGGCATGAATGGTGTATTATTTAACAGCAGGAGTAATACAAACATGACAGTTTGCGGTGATTTATGTATTTCATGGTGATACGGTTGACTCAATGCGCAGGAGATGTCCCTGTCAAGGTGATTGCTGTGATTTGTGAGTCAAAGTAAACGACGAAATTAAATATTAAAAATTGGTTTGGACATTAATCTATGCAATATGAATCATTATAGGCTTTTGCTCTTACAAAATGATTGAACTGGGGTCAAATGTCCGATGAGGAATTTAGAGAATGAGGAAATAACTGAAAAATTGATTTTATGACGATAAAGAATGTTCTCTCCTTTGGGCATATACACCTTGAAAGATAACATCATGTCGGAAAACGAGGATCGGATGGCACAAAATCTAGACTGATTCTTGTTGCTGTTAGAGATCAGAGATCATCTTGCATAATCTAATAATGTGGTTTGATATCTCACATTCGAAACAATATTCTTACAGCAGGATTAATTAAGACACAAAAGATGCATAGAATAAAACTTTATTTCTATGCTTGTGTTATATTTCGTCGACGAGATTAAGTGAAGGTGCGTTTCACGAGATCTCCCCAGTTGACGATAAGGATCGCCTTTTACTCGACTTTTAGGAAAAGCTTAATTGATTAAATGTTATCAAGTTTTAAATGGTTTTGACATTTTATTTTACATGATTCAAACATTTTATCAGTTATTTGCTTTTCACTTTGTTCTAAAAAAAACTTTTATCTGTTGAAAGTAAATGTGATAATTTTGCAATTCTTGACAAACATATATTAGCGGAGTCGGAAAAAGTAAATGGTATTAAAGTTAACTATATTCAGTTGCGAAGTGCGTGCTGGCATGACCTTGAGTCCTAAAAGACTGGTGTCCTAATTTTTAACTCGTGCGATCTTTTCGTACACGTTGCCCCAGATCTCGTTGAATAATTAAATATCAAAATCAACAACAGGAGAAAAGAAAGAATATATACTTTGGTTTTCAAACGGCCAGGAGACGATAGGTAAAAATAAACTTATCAACTAGTCATGAAGAATACATTTAAATAGATTTATATTCTTCTCAGGACTTCTGCAGTAAATGTTTTTGAAACTAAAATACAATCTAAACTAAGAAAATATATTTCAGTCTGATAACGTCATAGGTCAGCAGAATTAGTGAGAAATTTACGAATATGATAAAGCAAAATACAGTGTTAGATTAAAAGTCAACAATTAAGCTCTGTTTATCCACTAATAAGTGTCTTTTGAAATTTGTTTCAACCATTTCAAACTTACATACATACATACATACATACATACATACATACATACATACATACATACATACATACATACATACATACATACATACATACATACATACATACATACATACATACATACATACGTACGTACGTACGTACGTACGTACGTACGTACGTACGTACGTACGTACATACATACATACATACATACATACATACATACCTACCTACCTACCTACCTACCTACCTACCTACCTACCTACCTACCTACCTACATACATACATACATACATACATACATACATACATACATACATACATACTTACATACATACATACATACATACATACATACATACATACATACATACATACATACATACATACATACATACATACATACATACATACATACATACATACATACATACATACATACATACATACATACATACATACATACATACATACATACATCTACTCTTCTGGCCACACTTTCAGTGATATTCACTTATTACAATTGCTCAAAACCTCAACTGGAGTTCCAAAACCAGGAAAGAAAAGGAATCTTACTAGATACGCCGCCTTGGAACATTGGGACCAAGCGGTTTAAACCAAGAAGACTAGAAAAAGACAGCCATTCACAAATGAAACTATTTGTGTTTTGCAGCTCACACATTTTCCTTTATATAATTATCTAAATTTGCTAAATAGTGTATAATTACTAATATGACAATGAAATACAATTGATATAATTTGCGCTTACATAAATTTACATAAAATATTATTTATAAGTTTAGAATCATAGAGAGGTACAACTGTAACAACCTCTATGTTTTACCTCCAGTAACGATTGCATAGTAATAATTCGCAATTCCAGATGAAACGTACTAATGGTTAGTCATGCCATTCGGCGTCTAGAAAGCGCCAAGTTTTTTTTCACCATAATGATGAAAATGTTACTAGAATCATAAAGGGAAACAGTAGTTTCCAACTTCATGGAATTCTTACTATTAGCGACAGTTGAGAGAAGTTTTAAAACGACTTTCTAGGGGCTGACAGAGTATTATCGTTGGTATGTTACTAACTTCAGTGATATTGCTTACTCCAGTGTTATTGCTAGTCCATTGACCGATTTGACTAGGAAGACAGATTCGAGGAAGGTTATTTAGAATGAAGCATTTCAGACGTTGAATGACAAGCAGACGTCATACTCAGTGATAAAATTACCAGACGTATCAAAGGACTTTTTTCTTATTTACTGACGCTTCTAATGGCGGTTTAGGGTTTTATTGCAAAAGCCTAATGGAAATATTTTTTTCCATTTGCATATAGTGATAAAAAATTGTCGACTGCAGAACGCTGTAATTCGACCTCTAAGAAATAATGCTTAGCAATTATTTTTGAGCTATTTAAATTCTAAACGCTAATTGTATAGATGCAAGTTTTTGTTGTTTTTTTGAAACTGACCTCCAACTCTCCTATTTAGCCAAACTAAGTTGACAAATGTACGGTTAATGAAGTGGTCATTTATTCAGCAATGCCAGGTTTAGGTACGTTATATTAACGGTAACAATAGTAGAGGGGTGAATTGTTTAAGTGAAATAGTGGAGCCTGGGGTGTGGACGTTTAGAGGGTGATCTCCAAACATTTGGACAATTATATTTCCGGACTTTTACTGTTCAAGAGCGGACATATACAATGCTTCCAAATTTTTGTAGATGCTTTGCCGCAGCATATATTGTCTTTGTGAGCGTTACATGTAACCATTAAAATTGGTGTATGGGCTAGGCTTGCAATAAATTGGTGGCATGCAATGGTTAACCTATCTTGTTCTTTTCCGTTGTTTGTTCGGGGTGGGAGCGAACCTGAGTGAATTTTAATTAGAGTCCGATTCGATTAGCAATCCGACAGATATATAACATAAGGTCACGTAGAGTAAGATGACCAATTTGAGAAACGCCAGAACAATATTGGGCAAGTAGAAATAGGTGTCATAAACTTAAATTGTCCAGGAATAGTTATTGATAAAGGCGGACTAGAGGGAATTATTCTGACTTCGCTGGTAGTGTTAGAAGTTTCGCGGTTAGAGAAAATTAATATTGATTGGCTAAGTTAAACCAGGGGTTGTGTATATTCAGACCAAATTCAATGTTTTAATTAATTTACTTTGTAAATTTCGACAGTCCAAGTTTTTCTGCCAAATGTAAAGTCTGAGTGACTCAGAGGAACTAAAAAAGTACTTTCTCTTGTTAAAAAAGAACCTCCATGGGATGGGGATCTGGAAGAATTAGAGGTACCCGGAACCAGAGAGAAATTCGGCTGCATTGAAAGAGCAAGTCTCGGAAAGGCACAAAGTTGTGGTCTCAATCACATACAAAAAGATCATTGATGTAATTTGTAATTATTTGTTGAAGTTATGTTCGTTTTAAATTCATACTTCATACTTCCTTGAGTTTAGAGGTCAATCGTGCAATCATTGTCTAGAATGTTTAACGATTCGTGTATTGAAAGCGTCATACATTATTTCATAGATATAAATATGTGTTCGGATTGAGTCAATTCGCTCGTAACTGAAATTGTGTATTGTAACAATTTCTTGCATTACTCTGTTAAGAACCATTATAATTAATTTATTACATGGATCATGTATTTTAAAAAATGATTTTACTATGTCCACGACACTGAATCGCTAATTATCAATTAATGTAGTTAAGACAGTCAGAGAGAGAGAGAGAGAGAGAGAGAGAGAGAGAGAGAGAGAGAGAGAGAGAGAGAGAGAGAGAGAGAGAGAGAGAGAGAGAGAGAGAGAGAGAGAGAGAAGGAAACGATTAAATAAAGCAACGTGATTTAGAAAGGACCGGAAGAGACCAGGGTTTGCTGACTTGCAGGCAATCTTAGTTCTATCATTTGTTCGATTGCTCAATGAAATTATTTATTAGTTGTTACGTTTCGGCTCGTTCAAAGTAACAAAAACAATTAGTGGAAACACTGTGAAAATGTGAAAATATAAAACAAGACTTAGGGTTTGTGAAGAAAAATCAAACACTTATCCTAGAATAGTGAAAACATATTAGTCCTATTAGTAGATAGTTCTAACTGAATCTTTTTTAATCTCAAGTTATTTCTAAGATGAATGATGATGACGTCATGTGAAATCTTTACACAAATGTCCAGAATGTTACGTTGAACCACAATTGTTACTCTACTGTTCCAATTTAGAATGAATTTCACTGAATGTTTTTGTCCTAAACCACGTTCTCCAGGGAATAAATAATTGTTCAAAGGGTAGATGAACTATTGCTGTCATCTATAACAAGATACATCTCGAGCTCTGTTGATGTAATGAAAAATAAACTCTTCCCGGGACAAGACAAATATACCCTTCTTCTTCAAGGTGTATTATACGACTCACTCCAGCACAATAATTATAATACATTCTTTTCAAGGCATGATATACGATTGACTAATCCACCTCTGAGAGATATAGGACTGACTATTTTACAGGAACCTAAGTGTATTTAAATCAAAATAAGACGTCTTTTCATGCATGCGCATAAAGAAAGCGTGGTTATCTGACAATCGAAGTACATGATATAAACACATATACTTAGAAACGACCTTGGACACAATGAATCGTTTACACTATTTGTTTATCAACCCGGATATCTAAACTAAACTCTTACGAAAGCCAAGAATCATATTTACTTTCTGCATAAACACAATATTTCCTTCAAAAAATCAGATAACGTGAACATAATCATCATCACAATAAAACACAATGATACAAAAATGAAATAAAATGAATTCAAATTATAACACACAAGTAATTAAACCACATGGTCGTAATATGGTATAACAGAACAGCTAATTACATTTCGCAAACATTTTGTAATTCTCTTTATATGAGAAAGTATCATATTCAAATGTCCTGTTCAATTCCATTGTGTTTATGTACTGATTAAATTGTTGTATTTTACATACGAGTGTGTTTTCTTATTCTATTATAAATCTTTGCTCGTATATATGTTATTCCATCTATTAATTATATTATTTGTTTGCTCGATACGGGCAAAACAACTTGGTCTACCATCTCCTAGACAATGATAACCAAAACATCATATTAGTTGGGGCAATATATGACATTCCAACCCGTCAAAACTAAAAAGGGCTGTATGTCTTATGGAATTTTTGTGAATTCATTCAAAGACAGTTTTGATTATATCATAGTGATACATCAAAATTATAAGCATATCACCACATTCCAGGGTATTGGTACAGTACATTCAATAACGGAATTCATTCGTGCGACCACTGTAATTCATTGATATTGATGTAACTTGTGATAAAACGTTGAGGACTATATGGGATTTAATTCATAATACTGTAAGTTATTTTAAATTTTCATTTTGTATTCAGGGCAAAAATTATTTCTTGATTTTTACAAACTTTTATAAAACTTTTTGATTTTCGTTTTTATGTTACTTAGTTCAAGACTATAGAGTCGTGATATATTAACTAATGTATGCTGCAACATTTTTTTTATCAAATACGCGTTTCATTAATTGACATTCAATTATTACAATTCTTTCTGCACTTGTAACAATTTCTTCCTTTGGGATTTATTTGTTTTGCATCTCTGATGCAAGCATCGTTTCGAAAATATTAAATTATTAATGTGCAATCGTTATTGGAGGTAAAACATACCAATGTGTGAACACCCTTTTAATTAAAGAGATAGTCACATTGATTTACCTGTCATCTATAAATGATTACACCACTATAATCTATATATTCATGACAACGTATAATAAACTCAAACATTATGACTTCACCTATGGCATTGTAGTCTATATGCAAAATGAGGTGGTGGGACTGGTTCACTTGCGAGAAGATTAAAGATCCGCATCAAGTTTAATTTACACAATAATAAATCTTCTTTTCAGGCGCTAACTTTCTTTAAGATCACTAATATCATTTAATATACACGCTAATCCATCAAATTGATGTTTACCTTGTATTGCTCATCGTTCGTGTAGATTCTTTGCCTAATGAACAGTACAAACCTCTGTGAAACAAAATATCTGAGATGGAAATAATTTCATTTACGCATAGTAGTTTCGCTGGGAATGACGTCCATCTTTATGATAGGTTACGAATGCCGAATTTCTCAGACATTTAATATCCTGGTAAAACAATATCTCGGCAAATTATTTTAACACAGTGTGCAAATATGAAAACCTAACTCCGTAAATCAAACTTTTTGGATCGTTGCTCTTGTAGAAATGATTAAATATGGATCATAATACAGACCAATTAAAATGTTCAAGTTTAAAACGAGTTTTTAAACGAATCGTCTCTTGATTTTGTTTAGGTGTTGCTTGAAATAATGTTCCCACCAACCAAGTATTATCTCACGTCAGATTGTTTTCTTTCTTTGGCAGTTTCGTATAACTAGAATGTTTTAAGCGAATGTGGATACAATATCGTCAATCATTTTCAAACAAAACACACTAATGAGACAATTATTGGACATTCTCTCCATAGAAAACAAAAGCTGATTATATGGACCGTTAAAAGGCACTGACTTTTTTATATTTACAGTGACATAAATTTAGCATTACCCCAAAATAGACAATGCAATAAAAGACGTGCGTTCATTACAGACAGATCTCTTATAACAAAGTCAAAGTAAGCATTTCGTTTTTGAATTGCTAACGTTCTTTAACAAAGTATTCATCAAAAAAGAGGGCACGGTTATCTTTGGTCTATATCAAGCGTTATATTATGTAAGGTTTAAATTACCGCTAAAAAACATTCTAAAGAACAAAATTTAGTTATCATAGTGTGATACTAAGTATAATGCACTTAGAAAAGAGACATTCCGATAAGATATGAGATATTTACCTTTAAAAAAACAACCATACCGATGATAAATTATATTTGTCGCTTGTTATGAATATTAAATTTGTGATGTGTCATTGCTTTATGTCCATAATTGATGGTAGGAGTTTGGATCTGCTAAAATTATGTCTTTTTTAGTAAACAGCATTATATAGCTCATTCGTGTCTATGATTGTAGATTATATTTTAATATAATAATTACTTGTGGGTAAACAGTTTTAGTTTCATTTGAGTTCAGGTTATTGTTTTCCCAATCTGGTGTGCCTGATGTTTGCCATATTATTTGTTAACCGTGTAAACAAAGGCCTGATCTTTTATATAACTTGGATTGTTATGAAAATTAACCTTTGACCTTCATTCTGTTCTTCGATTTGTTTCTAAGCATTTTGTGCTAAGGTTTAATTTTACAGCAGAATTTACAATTCTTATCCTAACACCTGATGTGGAGTCAGTTGTGTTCAGTTTTAACTTGAGATCATCGTTAATTGGAAGTGCTCATTAATAATTTTGTACTAAATCACTATTTTGGGATTATTGTAAATTCATTTAGAGACGAATTGGAGAATATCATTGGGATACATCGAGACTTTTAGCACATCAACACTATTCCAAAATATTGGAATATTAGCAAATTAAAACTGAAATTTATTCTAAACACCACTGGAATTCATTTGGAATGCTCTAAAATTATTAGGAATCCAATTCACAATAATGTAAGTTCTTTTAAAGTTTTTACTTTGAATTCTATAGAAATAAACTATTTATTGAATTTTATTAAGCTTGTTGTTTCTTGACCTATTCTGTCGTACGATCACGCAATATTCTGTCGTATAGAACTAAAGTCGATTCTATGGCAAAATGATTGGTTTCCGTAACATTTCATTACTAATATCATTCACAGACTCTATTTTTAAAGCAAAATCTCAGGTTTGATATGAGGTCCCGATGACATTTCAGTAACCTATCACCTATTACTTTATTCATAATTTAAGAAGTGTTGTCTAGTTTTTCACTTCTGCCGATTACATAGTGTGATAACTGAACCCATTAATATGTTTTGGCAGAAATAATCGAAATAAAATCAGTAAGTTTGCGGTGTCCCTAATTATTTTCTTTAAGTAGCTTTTAATATTGAATACTAGCCTTACAATAAAACCCTGTAGATAATTGAACAATTTGACGGATATCTGTTGACCTGCTTGCATGACACTTGGAATTATCATAGCACGATTGCCATGCTCAACGAAAACTCTGCTCTCTGACTGGTCAGTGATTTTATGTCAACCACTCAGAAGAACTATGACATCTGATTGATCAGGGCTTTTGGGACAGCAAATCCGATATAATAGTTATTGGATACATCTGAGTTTGAGCATGAGAACGGTTTAATATTCTGAAGCCAAGTAAAAAAAAAACTTTTTGTTTTCGAAGTTAGGTCGTGTAAAACAAAGGTTACATAGAGTACATCAGTTAATCAAAATGCTGCCAAAGGTAAGTTAGTATGTTTACTTTATCTCTGTGTGTCATTAGTAATTGTAGTATACGGACAATAAAGTAAATATGACATTTAAAAACGCTGTCTTTATTAACATGTTAGCTCATAACAGGTATCATCTGTACTCGAACAGATGTTTTCGCGAACAGACGCTCAATGCTACTTGATATCTTCGATGCAACGACTTCGAGAAACTCGGAATTTAAAACCAAATACAAATGATGAAATACTTTAATTTAATGATTTTTATCCCATGGAAATATCTTGTATGTATTAGTTCCTACAAAGCAGTATGACCGGGCCCCATCGAGCTCAGTATAGATTTAGTTGGTTTTCTCGGAGAGTGGGATGCCATTAGAAAAACATTGAAAGGTACACTCTGCTCAGACTTTTGGGTCGGTCTGGGTCTGTAGATACGTTTCAATATTATGTAACAATAGGACTTAAAATTTCTATTGTCTTCTACGCGTGCTGGTGTGAGAAGGTAAAATAGCAAAGAACATGACCACGATCGTAACACCATAACCAAGAGACCTCGCTAATTTCGTTCTCAGCGGTTGTCAGCAGGAATGACACATTCTCTCAAAAATGCCTGGAAGCGCAGCCACATCGATTTCAGCCAATGAACTCAGCATACTGGCTAATTGATCCACATGTTTCGAGATGATTGGTTGTGACGCTATGATGCATGTTATGTGCTCATTATAAACCCTAGCGCCGTAAGGCTGGAGGCAATAGTGCTCACGAAAGAGGATTCTTAACTGCTTCTCTAGGGCGTGTACTAACGAAGTTTAGTCATGCGATGAGGGTAACATTTGGCGGTAAGGACTTAACTTAGTGTTTGGGCTGCGACCTTTAAACGCAGCTCATGCCATGAGATCTCTAAACATATTAGGTTTAGTCATATGCGAGTTTGTTCTCTAAACTCGAGTCTATGCGTCGTGTTTTGGGTTAAACTACATGGAAAAAAATTGTTCTGTTATTATTTTCTCGCGTTCGGTTCGGTGAGTAGTGTTTCTTTAACTATGACGTGATTACTAAGCACTGTAAGATTTGAGAGTTAATCTACAAGATACGATTTTTGAAGTACTGTATTGAGACCAAGAATATATAGATTCTGAATGCTGTCAGTGCTGTGCCGTTGAATACCGATGCAGCGATAGCTCGGAATCTATCAAGCGACCTATGTGTGATTGAAGTATAACTCGTGATTTAAACTATTTGTTCGGATTTTGTTTTTAATCGTCAGTGGTGGCTATATGTCTATATTTCTGCAGCACGCATTTGACGTTAAGGGAAGGGTTAGAGTTACTGTGACCAATAAACAATATTATCAGGCCCAACATAAACTTTCCACAGTCTATTTCACGCACCTACCAATCCTCTTCACCTCAAGGCTGATATTCACATTAGCCTTGGCGGGTGGAACTCATGCATTAAATGCCAACCGATTTATAGTAAAAACCTTTTTCTGGGTTATAATCAAAGAATATAATTGTCAATTTAGAAGATTCCGACATTGAATGAGTCTTCATGACCTCAAGAGATCTGAAAAAAGAGTTTAGTAATGCAATCTACCACATTTTATCAAGACCTTCAAAACACAAATACCACTTTGAATCGTCCTTAGGAGGACACGCAAGACTCTCACATACACTATTTCCTCATGAGTCTATGTCAGCCTCATTTGGCAACTGCTTCCGCATGTCCCTCGATTTCAAAATCCTACACAACCACATGCCCTTCTATTAGTTGCCTTTTTCCGACCGACTCACTTTTGAACTGAGAAAAATCAAAAGAATCTCGCTAGAAGTTAAAGAGGCATTGAGCACCATGATCGTGAGAACTACATGGAATGAATTTCCAGAGAAAGTGGAAAGAGAGCAATCTGAAAACCAAACAGACCCACGAAGAGCATGAAAGCAATATTATAGAATATTTCCACAACCTGGCGTGAAAATATATGAAATATTGGCGACGAGTCCAAGCTGTTCTACATCTATACACCATCACCTGAGCAAACCTACAAACAGATTTATTGTCGTCTTTAGAGTTACCACAGTCGGCTTTGTGGTGTACAAGTACTTTTAACAACCCCGCAATGGCAAAGTTTATGATGTCGTGTTCAAACGCAAGCACTAGCACAATAGGCATTTAAAGAACAGGGAATTGTGATGAGGTTCAAGAATACTCTGACCAAGTGGTTGTTCGGTAGCAGCGTTGCTTTTTGAAAGTGAGACTTCAACTCATATCATTCAGAGGGCTCGGCGTGTGATACCTTGTATGAAATATCAGTGCGGGCTGCGTCTGCAGCATCTGTGACTTGGCTGGTCGATCTGAAAGAGAAATGTCGGTCCTTAAATACTTTGGTGAGCTAACTACGTGTACTGACATAGCTGAATGCCGGACAACACCCGTCACCAACCCTGTGTAGTCACTCAAGATCTAGAAACTATAGTGTGCGACTGCTAAGAGCAACTCGTCTGTATTATACTATCTGCTAGGCGCTATTAATGTAGATCCTAAGCGCACGTAGGTACTTTGTGGTTTCAACGTGATCACAGGCCCTGCCATTCTGGATGTAAGCTAAACGTTTCTTTTGCACAGACTTGCAAATTCCCTGCCAGGTTGCCGCCTCCAGCCCTCTCGGCTTGTGAAGCAAAGACACGCTCGAATTGAAACAAGTTATGCATGGTAGGACACAGTCTAATGCGTGAAATTAGATTATCGTACAAAACATTCGATGAGCCATGCTTTGCGCAGGTGTTTTGATAGTGAGCTATAATGATTTGTGCATAGTAATTGCATAGCCCGAACGCCGGTCTTTTGCAGTAAGGACCTCGTGTCTGGCGCCTAAAATGATCATTTTGATGAATATATTCAGCACAAGCTTTTTCAGTTTGCTTCCATTACCCCATAAAAGCTAAAATTGAGTTGTTTTTTTGGGGGAATGGCACTGCTTATCTTCTGACACTGGATGCAGACCGAGCTATATGGCTAATTCTCCTCTTTGACGCTGTAGTGTTCACTGACCTTTTAATAACAGTATTTGCGCACCGCGATCTCGCGTTGCTAGTTATTTGACAGATGTAATGTTCTTGACAGGGGTTGGCCTCAGTCACCACGGGGTATTTCTTGAAGGCCTAGCGAATCTAGTCAACTGAGAATGGTTTCGAGTAAACATGACGGGAGACAGCAAATGGCGTCCTCAATAATAATTATAGCATTCATTTTCAGAACATTATATTCTTGCGTCCATTCGTTATGAACGTTTCAAGGAAGTCATCTGTGACAAGTTTGTGCGAAGGATATTACAGTCGTCTCGATGACACATTTCTGTTGCAGGTCGGATGGTCGGGACAAGAACGAGCGGGTTGCAATTGCAAAAGATGGCGTCAAGAGTGCGATTTTAACAGCTCAGGTGGCCTAGTGGTTAGAGCGTCCGCCTCGGATGCGAGAGGTCATAGGTTCGAACCTCGGCTAAGTCATACCAAAGACTTAAAAAAGTGAT
The DNA here is from genome assembly GCA_016746295.1 of Potamilus streckersoni. Taxonomy (NCBI): domain Eukaryota; kingdom Metazoa; phylum Mollusca; class Bivalvia; order Unionida; family Unionidae; genus Potamilus; species Potamilus streckersoni. The sequence continues at coordinate 1,252,328 of JAEAOA010001395.1, forward strand.
ACTAACAGCTGCCTCGCTTGGAGCAGAGCATTAAGAAGCTAGTGCTAGGACATGTCAGCCTGGTGTCCAAATAATATGACTGGGTGGGACATCATGCCACATGTCTGCGGAATGCAGACCCAGTGCTAGAAATCATTGCAAACTGTCACAATGCATATATCTTAGCTATATGACTAAATAATTGTTAAAGCTACGTTAGAAATCGAAATCACACACACACACACACACACACACACCAACAGATCGTTGGTCCTGGGATCTTGTTCCAGTACTTTGATCCTTGATCAACTGCAGCACTCAATTCTTTCATATATAGGAACTGCTCTAATTCGCGGCTAAAAGAGTTTGAACTTTAATATGCCACGCCCACGGAAACACGCTACGTTCTTCTCCTTGTGGTGCTTATCTTTTACAAGGACGACACATTCGTAGTATATGTGATGTTTCCTAGCAAAAGCCTGCACTCCTTCCAGATTTATCAGGCGTTTCGTATTGACGTAGCACGGGCACACGGTCAAAGTAGGATTTCTTGGCGTCATGGAACTAAAATTGATGCCTACGTAGCGAAGCGTGGAAGCCAGAAGATCTGAATACAACGCTGCCGGCGGTCATAGCACATAATGACCTTCATAAAGGCCATTGTAAAGAACGCTGGTCTCCCGGCAGGTACAAAGTAGACAGAACAGACCTCCACGGTCCATGCACAACCGGTGCGCAATGCAACATCCCATGTGCAATCAGTGAATCTCGTCAGGTCTTGAGTGAATTTTCCTTTTATAGCCCCCCTCTGGTAAATCCGTTGTATGGTTGGATAAATGTATTAAAGTAAGCAATCGACCTTATTGAGAATCATTTCTGAGACTCAACATGAATCGGTGTTCTTACAGAGACTGCTGTGTCTGAACTTGAAAATTTAAAGAATACCCGGAAGATTTCCACTAGTATGGTATCCAACCATATAGCTCCCTCACAGCAATGGGGATAGTGCTGGCCTCGCTAAAGGCTTGTATCACCAGCTCTTCTGGAATGTCTTACACTAGATGCAGACTTTGCTGGCTCTTCTTACTAGTTATTAACCAAAAGGTCATCGACCAGCATGAACTCCTCTATGAGTTTAGGATTCATTTTATATCTCGCACATTGAGAATCCCAAACGTGTTTGGTTAGTTTGATGTGATTAGCCGAGTGGTTTAAAGATGTCTTCCGTATCAAACTCAACGCGACAAGTCCGATGGAATCAAGGGTTCACGCGTGCCAAATGAGCTAAAGGGTAATCGAATACAAACTCTTCATTGGCGTTATCTAGGTTATTGAGAACATGCACACAATGCGGTGCTACCTTGTAAATGTCAAAGTAGACTTACGGTTTCTCGACTTGAATAGTGCCCAACTGACTAAATTTTGTTCCAGTTTCTTCTCTGATCATTTTACTGTGTTAAGTGTAGCAGGCTTTGCACTAAGCATATGTCGGTTGTCCTGCCAATCCTGCAGATAATGTTGTGGTATGCAGCTCACGGAGAAACGGGTCAAACACCTGTTAATAGTTCGTAATTGCATGTGCCATGGTATACCATTAGTGAGCAAACTAATTGTAGGTATAGACCTCATTTCGTCTTTGATATACCAGACGCATAAAACATCTTTAAATAAACTATACTGAGGTTTCTTAGCTTATGAGCGGCAGGACATAATGCCTCTAAGGAATCTTTCTTCGCGCATGTCGAATTATACACTGGGCTTAAGGGGGCCCAGCATACTCTCACTTTCTACTTTCATCAGAAACTAATACATTCCAGATATTTCAACTCATAGGTAGAAAATGTTGCTACACATGCTAAAAGGTTTTGTTTGTATGTGGTGTGGTGGTTCTACTTCCTGAATCATAATTTGGCAGGAGTATTTTGGTATTTCTGTCACAGGCTGAGAAGGTGATTGAAGCGTGAGATTGAATGTCGAAAACATTATCGAACAAAAAATAATCCAATTAGTGCAAGGTTTATCAGCTCTTCCGCTCATTAACCAGTCAGACATTTTGTTTGCCACAAACATTTCACCACTGCTGACGTAGCTGTAACACATTTAAGATTGATATTGGTAAAGTGGGGGTGTTGTTGGGAGTTGGGCCGCCTTTTGTGTCCCTCATTGCCACCACTGGGATAAATCTGATTCAATCATGGTGGCATCTGTTTCACTGTTGTCTACATTTTGTGTTGTAATGGTAGTCGTCTACCCCCCCCAAATGTGCAGTATGATTACCACCTCCAGCCACTATTATTTCAAAATAAATATATAAGTTTTTCATTTTTATTTTGTTCTTTTACTTTTCTCCATCCATCACCATCCACATTGGTTAGAGAATCCACCTTGGATTGAACCCAGGCCGAGTCATACCAAAACTTTTTTTAAAAAAATGGTACTAACAGCTGATTGATAGGCGCAAAACTTTAAGAGGCTGGTGTTAGAATTGGTCGTCCTGGTGTCAGGATAATGTGACTTGGTTGGACACCTTGCTACATGACTGCGGCATGATGCCCAAGTGTTAAATATCACCATGAACAATCACACTGCAGCCATCGTAACGATAAAACGGAAATTGTTTTAAAGCTACGTTGAAAATCCAGAAAACGCACGCATACACATATACAGATATACACACTTTTTCATTATACACTTCTTCTAATATAACGTAACTATTTTACATTTATCCCTGTTTGATGACGTCAGTTTTGATACACGGTATACGGTTTTAGATTCGCCTCTAGAAAACTAGCTTGCAACTTGCGCATGTGCGTCTGGTACATGGTTTTACATTTGCCTATATAAACCTAGTTTGCATCTTGCGCATTAACACAAAGTTTCAGATTGGCATCTAGCTTTCTCCATTAATACGAAACTTACAAGGGAAACCAACATCGATAGTTTTCTTTTCTTGTCACTAGATGAGAAGTTCTTTATAGGCACATCCGCTTTCTCAGTAAGTTCATTCGGAATTCATCTGTGATTGTGCTGCTTTCATGTAGTTACTTGCATCTTATGAACACGCGGAGTCAGTAGAACACACAAGTTTTGTCAGAAAAGATCTTTGCTGGATCTGACTGATTCCTGTTAACATTGTAGATATATAGGAAACGACCTGACATCCTCAAAGAGCGGATACAAGTACCGGATTGCGGATAGCTTTAATACCCGGTACAAAAATGATCTGATAACAACTGAAAATAACATAAGTCTACAACGGATGTGTTATTTCACAGCACGTTGATAGTTTCTATTCAAGTTGTTCTTTGTGAGCGTAGCCGAGAAAGGATAAAATGGTTTTCTAGTATTTTCTTGCAACTATCACTTTACAAGGAAACTTTATTATAAGTTATAAATATATGAATCTATTGGGAGGCAAAGTAATTAATCATGTCAACTAAACGCCAAAATAAGTGAAGTATTAAACCTTTTTTCTGTAGAACAAAACAAAATATAATAGACCTATAATGAAATTTTAATGATTTTATTTCACAATACACACGTGATTTTTTTAATTACAATCTGCCCTTATCTTTAATTACCATCTGTTCTTATCTTAAATTATCATCTGCACCTATCTTTAATTACCATCTGCACTTATCTTTAATTACAATCTGCGAAACTTCCGTGATATTTCTGAAATTCGTAAATTCCACGGGTTTCCGCTTCATTTTAGGATTAAATTAACACACAGGTGGTACATTTGCTTCACGTAAGTAACATCAGTATCGCGTATAAAGTACGTCTACGCAAGACGCACAGGCTCGTATGCATAATGTAAACGGTGTAAATGAGGAAACTGACCCCATCATGTATACCTAGGTACATGTGATCGAATAAATAAATACAGTAACAAAATCGATATTTCGCCTGACAATCGGTTATGTCGTTTCTTTGACCTTTTAATGGAATCCTTTCAACCTTCTGGGAGACGTTTGAACCAATCGGGTAGAAAAATGTTTTCTTCTAAGAAACCCTGCAACATAAATGCGATCAAGACTTTGTGCAACTACCCTCACTTCAGTGCATGACTCAAATCAGTATCATCAGTGCAGTGACATCTTAGGACTTCCGGACCAAGATTAGCCATGATGATGGTGACCAAAGTAGGTGTTACTGAGCTCATGAACCTGACGAAGACATGTATAAATCGTAAATATGATAATATTTTTAATCATATATCTAGAAATTGTTTTTGTGCTGCTTTAAAGTAATTTCCTACCAGTTACGCATTTCCCTACCAATCTTCTCTCGATCTTAGACAGTTTTTTTGTATGTTTAAATATTAGCATATCTCAGACAACACGCATTTATATCTCAGAATTCATTTGTTAGCGTACTGCATCACTGTTTTGGGTGTAAATACATTTCGAGTGTAAACTATCAATTTTTGTCTTCCATGCCTATATTACCTGCCTCTATTACCTTTTTTCAATGAGTGAATTAAAATTACTGTCAGTGCGCTCCCACTTAATGATGTGAATAACATGCGATAATGATGATGACGATGATGATGGTGATGATGGGAGGATAGTATCATTAATCATGTCACCAAAAGAAATTAATGAGCCATTGTAATTCTCTTAGTGGAATAGATGTTGTTATTCGTGTATTCATCTCAGTATTCAAAAGAAAACGAATTTGATACATCTATAATATACATCATCCAATGAAACTATACTATTAAATTTGCATAGAAAGTAAAAATCAATTTATTAATAATTATTTGTATCATACAATGTAATATGCACAAACGTATTTATTTCTTGGCATCTTCTGTTGTGCAAAGTAAGCCATTTAAAAAGTTTTGTTTAAGATTCTGGTTGATTTTGAAGTTTCAATATTTGGCCATGAACAAAACTATCGTGGTATATTATTCTCAGTTCCCTCTAGTCTGGTCTCCTGCTTTTACGCTTCCTCTATTGCCCACCGTATTCCGGAATACAAAGCAGGGAGCACACGAAGCAGGGAACTAGACGAAGCTTCCTATAAAAAAGACAAACAACCAAAGCATAATTCATTTTCGACAGTTCTTAGATTACAGCTATTTAATCCTCGCCTGTTTGTTGTTATTCACTCGCAAAGACCCTTTTCAATAATTAAGATATATGATACTTGTCTAAATCTAGTATGCAAGACAATTTCACCTTTAAAGTATAACACTGGATTTTAGATTGAATGACGGCTTTCCTTGGTATACAGTGATGGCTCAGTGAATTAGAAAATTTATTAACGATTAATACTTCACAATTTCTAAATAAAATTAAACGTTGACTTTTCAAATAGTTTTATGAAATGACAATTATGATATCATTCATCAGAAGTTTAAAATTTATGCAAATTTCTCTATAAAATATGCATAGTAGAATATAAATGTTGATTTAGTCGAAAATAGTGTATATATATATATATATATATATATATATATATATATATATATATATATATATATATATATATATATATATATATATATATATATATATATATATATATATATATATATATATATGAGTGAGGTGGACACATTGCATTAACAGACAAACAACTTATGTTGTAGATCGATAAAAAAAAGTTAAGAAATTTAACAACAATTTTTGGACTGCTACTTGTTGCAAATTTATATTTTGCATCTAATTTTTCATATTGTGTATTTTGTCAAATTAATAACTGTTTTCATACGAAATTATAGACTTATTTTAGTTAACACATTTTTGCGCTGATTAATGAAGTGGACATTCAGAGAATGGATATGTAGAAACATGACAGAATCGTCCAACAGACGTCAGACCGTAACATCAGTAAACAACATATTTTAATGATTCTGACTTTACTTGTAAGGAGTTTGGTTTCAATGTTCGTATTTTTCTGTGACCAATTTAAATGTTTGCGTGCATGCAGTTTGTTTCATTAACAGACTATACACCCAAACACCTATTTAAACACTTTGTTTCCTGTTGTGTTTTAGCATGAGAAAAACACAACAGGAAACAAAATACTTACACATAAGCTAAATTTAAAATAATTAAACAATTAAATGTATAGATTTATCCTAATATTGGCGTTCCATCAAAGTGAGAATGGTACTGCATGTGTCAGATTATCTACTCCACACTTGATGATCGAAAGCAGAAGGTAATAGCATATCAACCAATGGACGTGTTTGTTTACTTTCCATCACAGATAAAGGACGGAGATGCTATCGTCATGGTTTTTCAAAATGTTTCGGATATAAAATAAAACTTTCTTCTTTCCGTCTATCCATGTAATACCAAAGAAGATTGCTTTTATTCATTCCAGCAGTCTTGTATAGTAAACATAATTGAAAATATATCTTTCTTTCCAAAGTATGCTTTTCATACAATAGTTCTGGTTGCTTTATTATGTTACACTATAAAATAATCCATCTGTGTGTGTGTGTTTGTGTGTGTGTGTGTGTGTGAGTAGTTTGGTTCTATCATCATCATCATCATCATCATCATCATCATCTTCATCATCATCAATACCTTAACCTAAGAGGTCGCTGAGGCACCACAGTTGACTTTACAACCAATTCTCTCCATCTTGCCCTGTTCCCTACTGCCCTTTGAAAAATTCCAAATCCCATGCTTCCTGCCCACTCCTTAATGTTGTCTTCCAACCTATTTTTCTGTCTGCCTCTTCTTCTGCAACCTGGCACTGTGCCTAGAAATTTTTTTTGCCTGTCCGAATGATTTTGAGACATGACCGCACAACTTCAGTTTACGCTTTTTTATAGTGGTCAAGACGTCTTCTTATGATCCGATGGCTTGTTGGACCCTGTTGTGGAATTCTTCGTTGGTTGCATGGTCAATATATGAGATGCCCAAGATCTTGCGGTAGCATCTCATTTCAATGGTTTGAATCCTTTTTTTTGTAGATCAGATGTGAGTGTTCATGTTTTACAAGCATACAGCAAGATGGATATGACAATCAAGTGCATCAGCATTAGTTTGGAACCAAAAACAATGTTGGTTTCTTTCCATATTGGCCTCAGCCTGAATTTGCTGCTGTTGTTTGGGCAAATTCTGCAAATTATTTCTGGTTTCGAACCCTCATCTGGGATAGATCCTAAGTACATGAAGCTTGTAGCTCTTTTCGGCTTCTGTTCACTGACCCTTATTTCTGCACTGATGCAATTGGTATTTTTATCATCATTGTGGGTTTTGTTTGGCGCTAATTTCTATGATGTATGCTGAGGTGGATGTGTCTAGGCGCTCAACCAATTCAGCTAGTTCAATATCATCTGCGACACGAAGGTTGGTGATTGTTCTTCCTCATGAATCTGACAGTGCCGTTGTAGTCATGCAAGGCATCCTTCATGATCCTTTACAGAAAATGTTGAAGAGAATAGGTGACAATATACATCCCTATGTGATTCCAACTGTTGTTCGAAACCAATCGCCTCTGCTATCATTGATGAAAACGCACTGGTGGCTTTGTCATGGAGGTGCTCAACAACCTGCACCAGGTCTGAGCTGATGTTCTACTTCCTCATAATTGCCCATAGTGCTGCATGTCATACCCTGTCAAAGGCCTTTTTGAAATCTATAAAGACGTGCTATAGATTCTGCTGATGTTGAAGGTATTTTTCTTAAAGGAGTCTGAGATTGAAGATTTATTCTGTAGTGCTCCTTTCGGCTCAGAACCTGCGTGTACTTCAGCAATAATTTTCTCTGCTTTAGGCTTCAGTCTGTTGAGAAGTATCTTGAGCATGACTTTGCTTGGGGAACTAATCAAAGTGATACTTTTGTTGTTTTTAAATAGCTGTAGGTTTCCTTTCTTTAGGAGCATGATGACCAAGGATTGAGGCCATGTGGTGGGCCAGTCTCCTGTCTGCCATATTTTGTTGAAGATTGTTGTTAAGAATGTGACTATCTCTTCTTCTCCTTGAACAATCTCTGCTGGTATGTTTACAACGCTGATTCACGATCGTTTCTATAGTGACCTAACTGCAAATTGTACGTTTTCACGAAGAATGGGGTTGTCATCAATTTCTTATGCCTGAGGCCACTTTGTCTTGCTGGATCTCCTTGGATCTTATGATTGTACGATTCTGAGCAGCATTCTGTCCATCGCTTGAGGATCTCTTGATCTTCTGTGAATCATTTCCCTGATTTGTTTTGGATGGTGGTAGCTTTCCATTGTTTATGGGTTGTGAGATCTTTCACCAGTTGATATACTATTTTAATGTCATTTCTACTCAGACTGTCTTCGATTTTGCAGCAGTGTCTTTCTATTCAGGATTCCTTTGATTTTTTTCATGCTAGTTTTCAAGCATCAGTTTCAGGAAGGTAATAATGACGAGTAAGAACATAATTATATAATCATTTTAACAAGGCTAAAACCCAATAATTAAACATTCTCTGAAAAAGACAAATATACACACGTCATTCTCAGAATTGACGTATGTAGCAAACAGATTCGAATATTGATCAAATTAGACGTATACTGTATAGGTACGTGCGTCATCCAAACATATATATGTTTACATGCGATATCAGAAATCATTTTATTTTCGCATCATCAATATTCTCTTCTGACGTTTTCATCAAGAACGAAGTACAGAAATATATTCTGTTGCCGAAGAATCTTAGTCACAGAATTCATATTGCAACCGTAACTTCATATAAATACATAATGGCATTTACTTAATCATAACTATGTTGACAATGTTCCTTAATACAATTTTCATGCTTAAAAAAGTCTTTAATCTGTCACTATAATTTATTTAATCGACCTTTTACATAGCTTTTAAGCCAAAATTAGGTACAAGCGTTGGGTCCACTCTTTCGAGACAATCAGCGTTAGCCGAGATAACTCTGCTTTGAAAAACACCCCTCCATTTGCAAACGATACTTGATATATGTGACAGACACCCTAACAAGAAATTTCATCTTCAACACTAGTTGAAAGGGTGTTTTAGTTTTAAATCATAATTTAAAAACAGCATGCGAGACGTTAAAATGGAAAATAGACTAGAGCAATATGCCTATTTTAAAAGTAACTGAACATTTAAGAATTCCAGTGTATTCCAGTATAAATTGGTTTGTGTAAAGTGTACAAGGCTTGTATTTAGTGATGATGCCATCTGCCCAATATGTGCAGGAAAACGTCATACTATTTCATAGATATGGAGTTCTCACAGTAGCATTCCCAAAATGTAAGGTGGATTTAAAATGGATTCTTATCATCAACGCATCTATTAATTGTCAAACTGTGGCATTATTATTTTATTTTCCTTTCTTGCATTATATATATGTCAAAAGAGAAAATAATGATTGATGATTCCACATTTATTTTACAAATGTACACATGTTTAGTTACCAATCTCCTGCTATATTTGACAACACAGGATTGCCACGATAAATGGAAATATCATAAATATCCGTGTCATATAATGATTTTGATTTGTCAAAAATATTTCTTTCCAGGGAACCAGCACGCCTGAAGCACATCTTCGCATGGGCTCTAAAAAAAGCACGTACTGAACATATATTATGTACGGGTATATCATAAACTAAGAAGCTTGCTTGTTTTATTACCTCTTTATGGAATAGTATGGAAATCGATATCGGGCACGTATACTGTGCTATAGAGAATTGAAAACGGGTCATAATTGTATATGGTCTTAATCGTATTCCCTATACAGTTTCATTAATCGCATTAACAGTTATATAATAGAAAATGATTAAAAAAGGAAAGGTATTCGAGATCTTTGTATAGTGTTGTAGTTTATGATATAAATCGATCGCGCAGGCTTACGTTTGTTAAGAACCTACGTGATCTTAAATGAATCATGGCAATAGTTTATGATGACAAGTATATTCAAATTTTGCATTTTTAGAAAACATGCATATTCATCTATTAATTTATGGACAATAAGTGACAGTGAAAATTTGTGTGTGCTTAATAGCGTCGTGAGACTAGTGCAAAAAAAAAAAAACACACGCCAATCGCTACATTTTGAAAGCGGTTTTGAATTGTTATGAAAAAGAGGATTACATTGGTTGGTTGGCATTTTAGTATTTAATGCCACATGAAACGTGATAGGTTAAATTTTTTTGATTTCCAAAAAATATGTAAAATTTCATGTTATCAAAAACTAAAATTCCCAATTTACATGGTATATTATTGTGTGGACGTGCTTGAATTAGGAAGTCTTAGTTGGGTATACAAAGGGATGTTCAAAACTTTGCGCGCAAAACTACATCATACAGCACCAATGAACCCAAGAATTTACAACAATGTTATAATTTGTTCGAAATCTATATCTTTCTTGCACATCTTTCAAAATGAACAACTTTCATAATTTGTTGTGTAAAAGTATGTGCCTAGGTTTTAACAATAATTTATAATTTCCTAATTGATACAAACTTGTACTTCGACAGCATCTAAGCATCGTTAATACAGCTTTTTGCAGATATATGCACTTGTTTATTCTCCTCCGGCAATGGAAGGCAGTCAATGGTATGTGCATCAAATTGCATATAAGCAATTATTCCGTAGAGCTATTATTTATCTTATGGAGAAATAAATAGTACATTGAGTAGCGTAATTTCTCCATCAGACATTTCCCATGTATGAACAAATAAAAATCTACAAACTAAGTGCGCTGTCGGAAGGTTCTTATCTCAATTGATTATTAACAGCGACCATGTAGAGTTTAGGTTTTTACCAGTAAGTGTTCTCCCATTTACAACATTTTCTGTAAGGAGAATTACAATCCAAAATTAATTGTATCGAAACATCAATAGTATGATAATATAGATATGACGCCGCTTTACCAGTTCTGGTTCGCTGGCCTGAAATATCTTCGGGTTTACCCATAATTTGTCCATTGATTATTTTTTAAACGAGTGTGCATCTGTGGTTGTAACCCACGTGGATCTTCAAGCAAAGTTTGTGATTGTAACCTATGTAGACCATCAAACAAAGTTTACACTGAGTGTCCCAGTATTAGTTATTTTTTAGAGCAGATTCATGAGGCCACTTTGAGCTCACAGACAAAATTTAAGACGCGAACATACATTTTCGCGATTGTTACTGCCTGCAAATCAGTAACGTGTGCCCCAGTTCTGTATCTGCACACGGTCTTTCTCAATTTCGACAGGCACCATTTTAAACTCAGTGAATCTAACCTGTATGTTTTGATTTTACAGCGTGCCGCCGCGACAAATTATATGTAGATATGTATTCGTGAATGTAAATGCAGCGAAGTTATTTTGTCACCGCTACCAAAATTGGTTACTATCGATATAGCCCCGACGGGAAATCAGACTGACGTACCATTGATTACTTCTGTAGTCACAATTCCAACAACATCAAAGACAACGGTGATCGTGGCGGTGATTTCCCGAAAAGCATTTGCTACACATTTCGCGAGTTAAATGGTCTTGGCGATTTCAGCTCTCAGCTGTTGTTCTACTTCAATCGCATCTTTAACCTTGAAGATCCATCACAGTTCTTATATTAATATTATCATCATAAAGTACAGTTGCTTAGCTGACTTTGCAGACGTGAGTAAATCAAAATTGGTTTAGCAGCGGTTCCACAACCAGAGACATTGTGGAGTTGTTCGGGGTAGTCCAAGAATTCTCTTTTTATTTGTTTACAAGATGCTATACGCCCATTGACCGCCTCTTTCAGAGCCATTCCGAATACAGCCGAAAAAGTAACTCCTTGAAATCTTATTATTATTTGAAACGTAGTAGGTTTAATTGCTTGTTTGAAAGTACTTTACTAGGTTTCTACTGACTCATCAATTACTCTCATCCGGTCACCTAGTCCCTCCAACAACAGTATCTTATCAGACACACATAACAATACACATGTAACGGGGAAGGTGATCCACATATACACTTGCATGAAAGTGTATGTCGACCAGGGACAGTATAACCTGTTCCAGACAATTGAATGTAAAGTAATAAAAATTGAATGCAATGTAGTGAAGTTTTCTTAGAAATCTGCAGATCCGTGTCAACATTTGGTCTTGGTTCATATATGACATTTCTTCCAATGGTTATGGCAACCGAATAAATGGCAGAGAAACTTCAGGCATTCCTAACCGGATATATATATAACTAATCTCTCCACCCTTTACTCGAACCATAGTTTGAAACGCCATGAATACATGTCTTGGCGGAAATGCACCTTGTTGGATACAATGAAAACTACTGAACTTCGCCTTCATGAGTTTGTGGCGAAAGTGAGAAATGATAGCGGTGATGTGCCTCCAGACCACATAAACCTAAGTAAACGCGTTTCTGCAACCATCGAAGGCAATCACTGTCATCAACATTGTTAATTTCTACAACACAACTAAACTATCAATGATATCATCACCATGCAGAATTGCATACTTATCGTTGCTTATTCGATATAATGTGAGTGTGTACAGGTCAAAAGATAGCATTGCGAATATATCCACAAAACAAGAATGTGTGACAGAGAAGTCGCACACGAAAACGATAATGATTCTCTGAGACGTTCTCGACGATGTTCAAATCCAAGGGTGAAATGTAGGTTTAAACTTTAAACCGGTAACACCAGTTCTGTGAAGCAGATAATCAGTGTGTTGATCCAGGAAATTATTTTGTGTATATTGATACAAGATACATGGGGCATGATCATCACGTACGTCTGCGTCATTGTGAAATATCACATGCGAGAAACCAGACTTTGCAGATTCACCACTCTATCCGAAATAGACCGATAATCGTCGTGGCAATACCAACCTTGCTCCAACATGCTTCAACTTTGGTTCTATTCATACGTTTATGTACGTTACTAAACAACGCCAGACAAAAGCAACATGGCACCTGCTAGTAATTCGTACCATCTGCGTCCTAATGTGCACATTTTTCATCACTTTAAGAAAGAAAAAATACTGAGAAGTGTAATGCACTTGTAATTCTATTTCGTCTACTTGACCAGGATATTTGGCCATGTCCGAATAATATTGAAACTTACTTTTGTTTCTTTTTATCATCACAGGCACATCTATGTCAAACGGTATTTCGGGTACTTCGTTGAGTTTCGCTATCACTTGCACATTCTAATACTTTTTGCGGCTGTAAATACCCATATCCGCTTCTCGTTGCCGCATTTGCAATCATAGAGTCAATGCTGACTTTTTCTAACCTGGTTAGACGGTGTCGAGCTTTTTAAATGAAAATTTAACGACTCGGGCTTTATTTATTCAATCCTAATGGACTCGATAACTTTTAATCCCAGAATTTGTTAACCGGGACACAACAACGCATTTGATGCTATGAACGAACGCGTTGAAACTTGTTTGAATTTTGGTTCAGCGCGTGAGTTAAGGAGAGCAATCATCTTTGGTACACATGTGAACAATCACCAGGCAACATCATGAAGCCCACTTCCATAACATGTCGGGAAAACGGATTTACAACACGCACGGGTATCATAGGCACGACTGTTACTACATTAACTATCGGGTTAATCCCGAATTAACAGTTGTATTGTCAAAGTCCATTGGTTACTCATCTTTACTCACAAATGTTAAAAGAAGGTGTGTTAATTGAGTTTGTGGCATGGACAATAATGGGCGCTATCTGAGCAAAGGGCATACGATAACCGATATTTAGCATTTGGTAGGGATCCAAACAACTTGTAACCCTGAGACACTATACTTCACGAAGATTAAAGGTTTGTTCGATAATTCTGCCTAACTCGTCACAGGTTAGATCAAGTTGCTTCGTGGTGATGATCCTGATACTATCGTGACATTATATCCGCTAACTAATATTACTTTTCATGCAGGAATTTCATTTGTATTTACTCTCGGTTACGAGGCCGCGTCGCGTCAATCGTGGAGGTACCTATGCTGGTCGCGGGTAGCATACATAATATATTCCGAAACTTATTACACGAGTGGTCAGCGGCACACCAATTCCATTGAATGTTTATGATGCCAGGATGTTCAAGTCGGTGAAATGTCATTAAATTTTTGCGTTATCCTGTTGTTATATCAGACGTGCTTATCGGTGTGCTACATAGGTCACATCTTATTTTTTTACTGGGAAATATTCTAGCGGGGTTGCCTTGCTGATTAAGTAACACGTCGTTGTCCATAACACAATTATTTGCATCCAGGTCGAGGTCATCAACGTCGCAGGCTTTATCAATTGTGAAAATGAACTCAACTGTGGACTCCGATGACGTCTTTGAGGACATAAGCGCTGCTGCGAAATCACTAAGTACATCATAACGCATTTGATGGTCGGATGATAACGCAATTACGTACAGTTGGAACAGCTAAACAGCCAATATGAAGTAAGCGAACGCGTGAAAATTTACACCTGGAGTCCTTCGAGTTTAGTTTTGCCAAGCAGACATTTTGGTAGATTTACTTAGCCGCGTCAAAAACAAATTTCCTGCGGTTGGTTTAATGTGAATACACCGAACAAAATTCACCAGACTGATCTTTAGTTTCTTCCACAAGATTTGGTATGTACGCATATATAAAAATTTACATTAACCATGGCAGATGTTGCAAGCAGATACAAAAAGCCGAGCCGCTGCTATCTAAAGATTCAACAAGTGCTAAATATGCTATCAAACGTATTTACTCACGTTGACGAACATTATATGTCGATTCGTCTTGGACATGTCGATACACATCATGATCAGCCTATCCCTGAGCGATTCCACCGTACACTTGTGGAACGATTATTCAGGCACCAATAGCCGTAAAACTTTTGATCATTTCTGACGCTAATTCTTTAACCCAAAGTTCTAGCAATCGAGTTCGATCTCGAAAGAGTAACATGACTTCAGGCAAACATATCAGCGTTAATTAATGAAACCACAGGTATGGCTCAGTTAAACCCACTGACGTGTTTTGATGGAAGACTGTCACGTCGGAGAAATCTGTTATACAGCTATCCGCATTCGACCCGTAGGAAAACTTTGGTTTCGTACATGTTTGCACATGAAGAACTAGAAAGCAGATAACATTCTGACTTAGTGTGATCCAGTGATGCATTTTCTATATCGGACTGAATTTATATTCTGAGGCCACCAACGCACTACCATCTAGCACAATGAACCTTTGGTTGCTGCCGAAGAACGAGTGGCAAAGCCTACTAGTAAAGCATTAATGCTAGAGGAAACGTATTATACACTTTTACTGCCAAGATTAAATTTGGGAGATGTGCGCAAGTGGTGACACTTTCAGGGAAAATCCATACTTGGTAGCCAGCTTGGAAGAATTCTTCAGCTGTTGAAGCGATACACGCCCATGCAATATAAGATTTTCCAGGTCTTCGAATCCGCTCTGCTCGAGTAATGATTCCAAAATATGTTTTGTTTGAAATGTTTTCCGACCAGCACCTGGGTCACTCCTTTTGACTTCATGATTTTGGCAGTTCCAACCACACATGAGTATATTTATATCGCAGTCCACAATGTTTCTCAACGTGCTTGCCAACACATTCGTCCTGGAATTTCCGTATAACTTTCTTGTTTGTGTTGCTAAGCAGTGAATGGTTCTACTTGCTGGTGTCAATATCGTTAAATCGTTGGCCTAGTAATGCACTACCCATATTCTCGTAGACTTAATCGATGGTAATGTTCATCAACAGCGATTCCGTGTCCTTTTATAACATCTTAATGTTCTCTCCTTTGGATAAGTACAACACAGACGCTCCAACACAGACAGCTCACTTTCACCAAAGTGCTTAAACTTTGATCCGATTACCAGATGCTTATTTGAGTGAATCTCAACATCATCTCTGCTTGGCTTGTATATGCTTTGGAAAGTAGAATCACGGGAGCGTTTGAGTAACCTAAATTCTAGAACTTGTAGAGAACCATTCACATCATCCCCTTCGCCAATAGTGCGTGCGATACAACTATGATTTTTTTAAATACTCAACCGCACGTGCAATTTTGGCCCAAATGGCTATTGTAGGAATCTTAATATGAAATTATGCCGCTGTTGCACAGAACTGTCTCAATAGGATACGACTTCCCTGTGGCAGGTTTTTCCTTTTGCAATTATGTCGGCTTTTCTTGCGTCTCTCTGTCTCAGTTTCACACATTATCACGCGAACCGTTCAAGTTAATTTACAGCTGCATTTGCAGCCAGCCATGTTTCACCTGTGGAAAGTTGTCGTGTCTAATCTGAGTATTTTGTAATAGTATCGGCCTATCTGATACCGTCAGGAAATCTCACGAGGATTTCCTAAGTTTTGATTCATAGTCAACAAGCACATATAATACGATTAACATTTCTAATTGCCTATCTTATTTGCTACTTTTTATAAACAGAAATTGCTTTGATCCTTGACGATATAGTCGGCCTTTTCCGTGACGGACAAAATCTATGCCGCCACTCACGATAATATTAGGACACAGATCGACATGGTCGACATAACTAATTACGCGACTTAATCCGATACCATATTTAAAGCATTGTCCAGCACTCAGATCAACACAAAACGCAAGCAAGTGTGATTAACTATATTCTATTACAAAGTTCCCATTTTCTAAAACATGTGCCATTGCATCATTTGCATCAATGCCATTAAAGTTTTTATATACAAACAACTGTATTCTTTAAAACAAAATAATGTTTTTCATCTATATTCGTGGTATTTACAACCAAACAGGCGCTCGTTCAGATTATATTTTGGGTTCATGGTGTTAATGATAATACCCGGGGTAGAATCTGAAAAGAAAGTATTTTACCACGCGGCCACCTACGCAGCTTGATATGAAATTGCTCTTCCTGTTGAAATACAGTTTTCTCCATACGGATATATGATGCAATCGCTGAACTTGTTGTGATAATGAAACACGCATTGCACAACTAGAGAAATAATATTTATTGTACGTTCATATCCAATAATTTAAAATGTGTTACATTACTTATTTTTCATCCTGAAATTCTCTACGATTGCTGTGTGGTACCTAAATATTGACTATACTGGCTAATTGCTAATAATTACTCTATCGTCCCTGAGTAATGACTTTATGGGTTAATTGTCTCAGATTGCGGTATTGTCCTTGAGTGTAAACTTAAAGGATTGTCTACGATTACTGTGTCGTCCAATACTGATTTTATGGGTTAATTCTCTATGATTACTCTGTTGTCCTTACTGGTTGACTCTCTGGGTTAATTCTCTACGATTACTATGTTCTCCCAGATGATTTATTTCATGGGTTCTCTGAGCTTTTACTATACAGTCCATTACAAGTATATCTAAACTCCAATTGAAATAATGCAAACCATAATAACACATTCTAGAAATAACAGTTTATGAAGCAATCCACAAAAGAGTTGAACTGATTTAAGTATTCTATAGTTACAATTTATTTAAAACTTTTGTAAGGGAAACATGGGAACCATATCATCGATATTATATCATTGACAAGCGTACTGAACCTACATCCTACAATTAGTACAGAACCCTCAATCCCACCCAAACCCCCATCATTGGTAAAAGTGGAAAGGAGATTTTGTAAGAGGTACAAAATATATCAGGGTGTTGAATAACATGGTTCAAAATGAAGCAACACTTAATAATCAAAGTGATAGAGTGAACAGAATAGCGAAAATAATAAGAGTATAAAGAAAGAAATAAAATGTACTTAGGAAAATATGTCTGGTAAGGACTGGAAAAAAATGCATTGCATACATATTTTACGTTACTATTGCCAGGTCTGTACATTAAGTGTGTCCAGTGGACTAATATTACTTAGATTATTGGGATATGTTATCTACTGAGTTTTAATTAGTATGAACGTAAATAAAATGTAGCAATTTATACATTCAATACACGTCTAATATATATATATATATATATATATATATATATATATATATATATATATATATGTATATAAAACACAAAACCTATTGAATGTAACATGTTTTGTACTATATAGGATGTAGCTAACATTTTGGATCCACCCTTTCATCAGACGGCAATGGATCATGGCTATCTATGGCGGCACTCCAATTATAATTTTACCTAATTGCCAATACAATTGTTAAACGTGTACTTTTGCTAGAACATAAATGTGATTGCATACAGAATCAGCAATGATTTTACTTTTGCATCTTTGACATTTATTACTGAAACATCCATCAAAAAATAGGGCACAGACAATTTGACATACCGAACGTGTTCTGTTACCGAAAATAATACGTAACAAGTCATATATATGTAAATAGGTAATGCTTATTTGGCATTTTGGTAGAGTTTTATATTAAATTCAGTTTTTGAAATTGTCATTATTAAATGGCAACTTCGCTTACAATGCCAGTGAGATGGGCAAATTCACACTAATGACTTAGAGTATGTGGCTCATACTGTTTACATAATTTACTGTCCTTTTTATAAACAAGGTGCATACATGTTTCCGGAAATATTTTGTGATATGATACAATGATAAGTTTCTTTGGCATATCGTACCATGCTTCAATATTTGAGAGGAATAATTAACACCTACTGTAATCCAGTTTGAGGAACGTGAAGGTAACAGCTCCAAGGCTCTACTGTATGTACATGTTACTTCTTATTCGCAAATATAGAACTACATCTTTAGTCTCTCTCTCTCTCTCTCTCTCTCTCTCTCTCTCTCTCTCTCTCTCTCTCTCTCTCTCTCTCTCTCTCTCTCTCTCTCTCTCTCTCTCTGCATTTAATTATGTTGCGAAAGTGTTGTGGCAGCATAATAAATGCAAAATTAGTGTGGATTATGGTCACAAACTATGATTTTGATTAACCCCAGAAACAGAACCCTTAACCCTGGTAGCTTTTGACCAGCTGTTAAATATAAATATGCTGGTAAAGTGGTGTCAGGTCCTGGTGTTTGTAACAAGTCAATAATGTCACCATCTTATCTCTATGATTCCCAACACGATTTGAATATAGGTCGGACCCATCTTTACTACCCTTTCTTGCGAATGAATCAAATTACCATGATTACCTCTAACTTCGTAGAATGAAATAGATATTTCTTTATTACTTGCAGATCTCAAACATCAAGATCTCAGAAAGAATTTCGTTTTCGGAATGCTTATGTTTGCATTCTTTGGAAAGGATTCGTCAAAATCAAAAGCATACCAATGTCATCAAAGTCTGATATCACCAATGAAATAGAAGTACGTGTTTCACGACACAAAGTTCCTTAATTGCAAACTGTCATGGTGATATAATGATAACTATCAAGCCATCATTATGACAAAACAATTCTTGCTGAAAAAGTATTTTATTCCAACTTTAATTGTTGAAATAAATTTGATAGCTTGCCTTATAATGGCAATTTCATTTGACACGCAAGTGAGTGAGGCAAAGATAAACACGTTGCTTAGAACGTGTTTTGCAAATGTCAAACAAAATTAATAAAGTTTAATTTTTCATATGCACAAGTCTTCCTTTCTTACACAACTGACAAAATTTAATTTTAAAGGTGTACACATTTTCCTTTATTGCACAATTAAAAAGTTTAATATCGCAATTGTACACATTTTTCTTTATTAAACACTTAACAAATTTTAATTTTCCCTTTTAATTTTCCATTGTACACGTCTTACTTCTGTGTAAAATTAATGTCATGTACATTTGTCATATATAAGGGTTTTCCGTGGCATTTAACGATGAAACTATGTCACAGATTCTACTTGTGAGAGCCTTAACATCCAGTAATCAAGTTTAACGGTCATCTACATTAGCACTCGATTACCTGACTATAGTTATCAGCTAGTACTCAAATACAAAAGTGTACTGTTAATTATTTAGTTCGTTTTCTTGATTAGTGCGATGATTCTGAGTCAGAAATGAAGTACAACTAGTGTATATTTATGAGGACCTGGTTTAATTTTTAAAGAGTTTCCTAATTGGGTTTACCAATTTAATACTTTTCCTGACAATCACCTACTGTAACCGATTCATGAATACAGTCTGACTCTTTAAGTAATGTTGCAGCTCTGGTGGAATAATTCTTAACCGACACTAACAATGATAGTAACTACCGTGAACAATGTCTTCGTGCTTTATGCCTCACTGTCACCTGTATTGGTGTGTTCATCAAAATTTCATCAGTACCTTCCCACCTTGAGAGGTGTATTACCCGAAATAATAATGAATATGCAAGGAAGCGTAATTTACAATGACATTACAGCAAGCCAGTGCGTTGAACAGGCATTAGTTACAAAATTATATCTGAATCGATATAGTTTGTTCGAGCTTCCAAAATAGTTTCTTTTGCTTAGAGCACAATAATTTAAGGAGAAAAGTCAAGTCACAGGCAAGATGCGATCATGACAATTTTTAAAAATATATGCTAAACAGAAGCAAATAGATTAAATATTTTTTGGAATCAAAAGTCATTGAAATCCTTCATTTTATCACAACACTATTTTCTTTTTGATAACAATTTAATATAACCGGTACAACTTAATCTTATTGATAATTTCATAGATTAATTAAGCGATGCATTCTGTTAAGTTGTTGCAATTCCAACCATATATATTCTTTCAATTCTAGATTGATATCAACAACTTACACAGCAGAGCTTCTTCTTGCACGCACATAAATTAAAATTAAAAATCTTGCAAAGCATAAAAACTACTTGGTTTTCCAACTGAGGGACGTATTGTAGTGAAATATCATGATGTGGTTTTTTCTCACTGAAAGTAAAATATGCTGTGAGTGTTCTTGAAATAGAAAATATTGGTCGGGAACGAAAATAAATTATTTGCCATTCTTGAGTAATTCACACATATTTCCGATGACAAATAACAAATGAACTCTTGAATTTGACACAATGCTTTACTATATTAAACCTTGTATCTTTCTTTGTCATCTTTCAAAAATACATCTTATATAAAATGTCGTCTTAAAGGCAATTTAATCATTCATTAATAACCTACTCTTTTCAATACAGGCATGTGACTAAGCGTGAGTAGACTAAAACATCAGCTGATATGGGTCTCTGCAGATAGCTATTCTTCAGTTTGAAAAATAGCTTTATTCTGCTCATCTATTACCGGAAGTTAAGTATAATTCATGTCTGCAGACAGTTAATATTTGGATGTTTTTAAGGAATATCATTTTCATTTTCATTATTTAGGCCAATAATTTATACTACAAGAAAATTTCCATTGACGCAACATCTCAAAAAAAAATATTTTAAACATTTATCATGCTGTGGAAAGGATTTTGTTTCTCATTATATCATAAACATAGATCACAGATAGAGAAACTTGTCTGGAGTTTACACGATAACAGCAAAATAATAAGACATATGAGGTAATACTCCAAGCTGCACGTTTAATTCACAGTTGTCTCTACTTCACGTATTTTAGCGAAATTTAAGCACAAGACACAACACGATCAGTCTTTCTGACACACTTCGATTTCCGACGAATAACAGTCCTAACTAAAACGCGTGCCAAATGAGCGATAATGTATTGATATATTAATATTCATGACCAATTAATATATGTAACAACTGTCTAGGAAGGGAAAGCGAGACCGAGAACTCGGATTAGTCCAAGTGAGAAAAAAGCTAATAAAAAAAACTTATCCATTTTATGTAAAACATTCAGCTCAGTACAGAACCAATGTCACCTTTTTACTTTGTTAATTAATGTACCTGTATAATCTATTTTGCTAACACAACTATCACCACCTATTCACCATCTCGTCTACATCATTTACAATGTTTGCGATGGTTATTTCGAAACGTTCATTTAACATAAATTGTTTTTCTTTAAACAATGGTTTTAGTGTTTCACCTGACGCTAATATTTTCTTTAACTTTAGATTTAATCTTATGATTATTTTCTCTAACCTTATCATGTAAATTTATTATTTGTTCAACTATTTATGCTCTATTGCTTTCACTTTGAAATATACGTCCTCATTCAGCAATCTGTTTATCATACGTTTGACATATAATGTGATTGTTATTAATTGAGTTTACATTAACAATAGTACATATATAACCTCTCAATTATCTTTATTTTTCCAGATTAAATAATCTATTTAAAGTTCCTTCTTGTGTGAAACCTCATTTTAAGTCTCTCATTTGGCTACCGAGACTTCTTGATTAAATCATTATATATTTATGACGCGTAATGAAAATCGTTCACCTGGCAAAGTTGTATCATTGTAAAACAATATTTGGATGCCTGTCTCTAACTGTTGGTCCTTAATGGTTCCTTTGTTTTGAATGTTTGTTTTTCTGTTTTCTATAGCTTTATTATCTTGTCCCTTTTTGTCATTCCATATTTTACTTTCTCATATCCACCACAAAGTTAAAAAATAAAAATATTTACATGGAAAAACATATATTCTCTCTCTCTCTCTCTCTCTCTCTCTCTCTCTCTCTCTCTCTCTCTCTCTCTCTCTCTCTCTCTCTCTCTCTCTCTCTGAAATCATTCAGAATTCAGTAAAATTAAACCATTTGTGGTAAATTTCATTTTGTCGTAACACTGATTGTTTTTAATTTCGCATCAGATTTGGGCGGTTTTTATTGCATTTATAATTATAACTCGTGTCAAGTAATATCTTTTGTTTGTGTAATCCTTCTGATATCTTTGATTTATGTATATATTTACACGATTTTCTCTTCATATGCCTTTAATTTGGATAGCAATTATTACTATGTTGTCTCCATTATTTTAGACGTAATCTACAGTTAGACGTACAATATGCGTTTTTGATGAACTCTGGAATGACATTTTGTGCTTCAGTTTGGACATGCCTTTGAATCCAATAAATATAAACTTGTTTGTCTGAATTATTCTGTAGTAATGAAATTGTAATACGTTCCCTTTTCAACATGTTACTAAAATAAGGTATAGAGGACACAAAGCAACCAAATTTAAAATAGACAAATTAATATAGAGAGCTAAAAGCAAACAAGCTCATGTTGAATAGCTTATACTAGCTTTAAAATTACAATTATGTTAACTATAGTGATGTTCCTTAAACCCACTAGATGTTATTGGAATGTGAATAAAGCTATATGCATGTTTGAGGTAATAAAACAACCAGAAAAGGCAAGTACACAAACGAAGAAGATCGAAGTAGAAGTGAAACTGGAAAACAAATGTAAAAACAATCACAGCTCTAAAAGGTTAAAGCAGATAATTAAAAGACAAGCAATGACATGTTCAAACTGAATGAAATCCATAATTTTCTAGTAACGTAATTAGAGTTTTATTGTCAGTATTCAATTAGTAAGAAGACAATAAGTAGCTTTGTCTTACGTTGCTTTCAAGGGGAAAAGGTTTAATAAATGATTAAATGATCATCATTTGATAAATAGTTTTCAGCATTAGAGCAGATAAATTCTCCTGTTTACGAGATTAGAATAAAAATTAGAAACGTCCAACGTTTCATACAAAACGATAAATCCGGAATATTGAAAGACTTTTCAAAATCGGCATAACAAAAAAGGAGTGGTCAAACGTGTTTTTCTGTATGTTTAATTGTTACGAATGTATGCTCTTAAACTAAGTACCAGAGATGCGCGAAGAACAAGCTTTGTTAAATTTAACAAAAAAATTTCCTTATAATACAAAGTGAAAAATGAAAAAAAATGTTCGGTTTTGTGAATTAAATTTAAAGAAAACCCCAAGAATTAAAGACACAAGTCCTAGTACTAAAAGTCCTGAATAAAATTCAGTTAAAGTCACAACAAGATTTAAAATTGAAGGAGATGACTTGTGTATTATGTCAATAGTTTCTTGTTGAATCACAGAAATTTTATACCATGTTTGAATTCAGCATAAATTGCAATAAATGTCTTCATCCTAGAATTTTGTCAGAACATTTTTGTATTACCAGGGAAAATAATCACTTAAATTCGATAACTTGAAGAAAATAAAATTCAGCCCAAACTGGTCACAGCGTAGGATAATTTAAAGTACCAGATGTTAAAAGACAACTGCTAAAATTCTAAGTCACAAGACCATATAGTTCTCTATTTGATCTCAGAGCACAAATTAACATTTTCTAAATGCAACCATTACCTAATGGAAAACAACTTTATAGAATGATTCAATGAGCCTTGTTTATTTTTGAAACTCAATACCCTATATAAATGTAATCCTCAAAACTCTGACCCAAATCAATATGTTTACCTAAATAATAATTTGGTCACTGTACTCATGCCCATTGAGGATAATAAAGCTATTATTATTTGTCTACATCAATGAAATAAAAATATTTAAAAAGTCAATTAAGTCAAACAGGACTGAACTCAGTTATGGACAAGGTTATGTGACATTACAATAACAGGTAATGGAAAAAAAATAAATTAACAAGCAAACAATTAAATTAAATATACATAACATAATAATGTTCAACAAAGCCCACAAATGCTTTGCTATGTATTCATGCTTTTATTTAATGTATTTTTTATAACCAATTCGACTTTCGTAGATGATCTTTGGAAGAACTCTTTATTTCTCAGCTATACTTTGACTGAAAGTTGTATCTCAAGATATTTCGAACAAGGATATCTGCCTTTTAAAAGCTACAATGGAACTGCCAAATTGTGTTATAAAAATCGCAAAATACTGTTTAATGGATTCAAAACGAGATGAGAGTTTTGACTTGCACATTAGTAAAATGATTACGGTTTAGTTGCAATATGACTAATGTTTGATAAACAGTATTAGTGGCCATGTTTTTCATGTCAAATAACGGCTACCGGATCAACTGGAGATCAATAAAAATCACATTAATGCAGTCAGACTTTGAAATAAGACATTTCCATTGTCGACGTATTCTGTGCATTGAAATATCTTCCCCTTATTTTCAAAGATTGAATGTCCCCATTGGAATATAGCTGACGTTAATTTGACGTTTGTTTCCGTAATGATGCAAATTCACACTCGCACTATTTGCTATGGCGGCAATTATATTGACTTAGGAAAAATAGACTCAACATGTAAAATTGCAAAGATGCCAATAATATCATAATTATGTTAGCGTTGACACCCGAACAAGGTAATTGAAGTTGAGGTGTTACATTAATAATCTGCGCTGATAACAATTTAACTCCGAGACTGAGATTAATCATGAACAAAAGCTGAGTCTTTGGACGAAGCGTTTATGTGAACCAAGCTACACACAACCAATACTGTCAGCACTCCCCTAATACTAAATTACAGTGACACCGGAAGTGCATATAGTCGCCATAATTATCTTCTGGTGTTTGGCTTAAATTCCCTTGCCAAGAAATACGAGTAAGTGTTTGCGAATACATCATATATTATTTTCTCGGTTATTAGAATTTTTCATCGGAAAAAATGTTTTATTTGTTTGCTCGTTTTTGCATTTCAATAATATCATTACATATTTCTTTTAAATCACGAAACATTATTTTACACATAAAAAACTCAGAGAAGACACAATGTGTCATGACTCATGACGTCTTGCGACATCGTTTACTCTTATGTTCTACTTCATTTTTGTGTGTGAGCGTGTGTGATTTAGATTTCAGGTCATATTCCTACGATGTCTGCAGTGTGACAGTTGTCTGTGATGTCTAGCACTGAACCATCACGTCGCAGACATGTAGCATGATGTTCCACCCAGCCACATTATCCTAACACCAGACCGACCAGTCTTAACACTAATCTCTTAATGCTGAGCGCCAAGCGAGGCAGCTGTTAGCATCATTTTTTTTTTAGTCTTTGGAATGACTCAGTCCGCGACTTCCCACATCCAAGGCGGACGCTCTAACCACTAGGCCACCGGAGCGTTCCTGCTTCATTTTTAGAATCTATGTTGATGTTGGTACTTAGACAAGGAAATCGCAGTCGAAAGGGTTGCATTATTTGTCTTCTGCACGGCTCTAATGAACAAATGACAGACAATTTACGAGGATTTCTCCAGAATACGTCTGGAACAAATGCAATGTCTTTTAAACAAAGAAAACCATCGTCATAAAAATTATCCCGTCTATAATTCAAAAGTTTATTTTTTACGTGGTGTCATTTTTTTATTCACAACGCCATAAACATGGTGGCGTCATCTTTTATACATCATATACGAATATATGGTAAAAGAGCAGATAAGTCCGTTCTGGAAAAGGTAGTTGTTATGGAATGTATGTAAAAATAGAAAAACTTTCTGTGCCGATAAAAGACGACTTAAATGCTGCTTATGGACCAACAAAATTTGCTGTTATGGAATGTATGTAAAAATAGAAAAACTTTTTGTGCCGATAAAAGACGACTTAAATGCTGCTTATGGACCAACAAAATTTGCTAAGTTTGAAACAAGTAGATGGATGCAGACATTCTGTGGATGTGCATGTATAAGGAAGCCACTGTCATGTGCCAAATTGTGAAGACTAAGTGAAACGTAAGGTTAAATAAATTCTGCTTTGAAATTAACACAGTCAAGCCAGAAAGGTCTCGAGAAAGTTCACTGATTGTTTCTTTATTTCATCTCTGAACACATTAAAAGGGTTATGTTATGCTTAAGTAACATGTAACCGGGTCAATTTTGCTGGTACAGTGACACGCGCGCGATAAAACTCAACCTTAATATTTCAAAAAGGGGCGCATGTGAAGCGATTGATTCTTCAATGGAAGCTAATTGCAGCATATTTTAGGCAAGTGAAGTCTAATGTTAGACCTGATATTTTGGAGGGAAATTTTATGAAGAGTTATTTCAGATTGGGCAGGAAATTAATGGCGTACACTTTGGGAAATAATTTAGGGCTACTACTTGCAAAACTTCTTCAGTCCGATTCTTCCCTGAAAGAAGTCTAAGACTGACTTCGGAGAAGACTAGTGAGTGGTGTTTCTTCGTGAAAAGGGAACTGGTAGAGAAGTGTCAGACAACTGTCTTTAAAAGAAAAACAGGCTTTAGTCTAGTACACTTTGTTTGGAAAGAAACTGTATTAGGTTACGCAATTTTAGTTTTCAATTTAATATTATATTTCGTTAGTTTGGTTTCTTTGCAATGTGTTGATATGCTTATGTATCACGCATATATGGTGTATTCATTTCGTAGGACTCTATTGAAATGTTAGTTTTATGCCATTTAATTCTTGTTTTTTCAAGTATTAATTCAATGAAAGAATTGACGGATTGCATGTAATTAAATATTCAATGCGTAGAATTTCATAGGAATTTTATGAATTTGCCCTATAATACAAATAAGTCATATTTCTTTGAATATATTAATTGATTATCTGTGTGGGATGATATTTGTTCTTGCGAAATAATGGCAAGTGTAAGTTTATATATGAATTTGCAATAATAAAATGATTACACAAGTTACTTTTGTGTAGCCAGATTTAGTGGATATTATGCCATAAGTAAAGGAGCATTTATTTTATTGAACTACACGTGGCAATTCATTATCAAACGGCCGTGTAGTGAAATGAACTTCAAGCTAAGGTCGTTTGGACTAAAGTAACAGTACTGTATTAAAATTCGCTAAGATAATATTATGTCAGAATTTATGCAGAGCGATTCCATTGTCTGATGCGAACCAATATATCTATCTATCTATATATATATATATATATATATATATATATATATATATGTATGTGTATATATATATATATATATATATATATATATATATATATATATATATATATTGGTTACACAGACGTATTACTGTCTGAACAGTAGCAATCAATTTCGATATTTCATAAAAAGGAACAGATACAATTATGACCAAGGAATTTGGAATACACGGGATTTGTGCCCTTTGGATACCCAGATTGTTGTTAATGAAGGAACAAGTTTAAGGTTGAATATCGAAAGGCAACGATTGCACGTGTATAACGAAGAAGGCTATAATTTATTAAAATGAAGAAGATCACTACATGTACTGAAATTTAGACACTTAATTTTGAACCAAAAAGTAAAAGACCAAACAGTGTATGGAATCACACAAGTTTCACATTGCATTAAGGAGTATGTTTTTCCAAAACTGTTGGAAAGTGTTTACGTTTTGTGTTCTTCAACACACAAAGAATTTATTTTGAACCACATTTTACAAGAGAACACCACAGTTGATAGATAAATAATAGCACAATGTCAATATTAATTTGCATGATAGTTTTCACAGACAAACGTCCAGACCTACTGATTGATGGTTGCGTTGTGTACCAAGATAATGCACCAGCACACCTGGAAGTTTGTAATGCAGAACTAACTAAAACGTTGCATTGAAACCCCAAATCACAAATCTTACAGTCCATATTCAGATCCTCACTATTTTTAAATGTTTTCCACAATTTATTCGTTACTAGAAAACACTTATGAAATCAGAGAAGAACATAAGATAGGCAGTTACATAGAAGATAATAATACTGTCACATAACGGACATGGATACCGTTACATAACTGACATGGATACTGTCACATAACGGACAAGGGGATCCATGATGAGATACGTATCTAAGGTCGAAAAGAAGTTACTTTTAGGAGGGATATTGTTAGTATTGTAAACAGTTAAGCAACATTTTCTTTACAACAATTTTTGTAAAACTTTTTTATTATCCCTGTAATTCTGAAACTGGGACTAATAGTTAGCGAACGTCGTACGACGCTAAATGAGCCATATATGATAACTGTATTGTGTTTCGATAATGGAACCGACTTTATGAAGAATAATGACAACGGAGACAACCGACCCATATTTATCCACCAGAGACACCCAATCTTAGAAGCAAGAAACCGAAGGGTCGCAAAGTCACAATTTTAAACTGTTGCATGAGAGAAAATCATTTCGCTAGGTAGCAAACACAGTTAAGTAATAATATTTAAAAAAAAAATGATGACAAGCACGGTCCATACTATTATTGAACATTACTACTCTCTTCATGTTTGTTATGTTTATGTTCGAACATGTATACTTAAACATGGAACAAGAATTGGCTTTAACAAATAGTTCTTTATTTGAAAATAGTTTGATAATACTAGAACTTAGTTGTATGTATTAAGACTCAGTTATAGAACAGTTCATTGCTGTCTTTAATGTAAATACATATTTAATGCCAATGGCATATTTTAAGGCCAAAAGTAATGCAAAACATGACGAATGAGAAAAGGAACCAGTGCCGGCTTCAGGCCGATTGGACCAACCCACTCTCAGCTCACAGTGGTCCTGCGCGTTAGCAATTTTTAAACATTTATTTGACGAGAGAAAGTAATTATAAAGCGATGGAAGAAACTGTTTAGTTCAATAAAATATAAAACTCTTTTAAAGATGTATGTCCAAATGTCGTGCTCGCAGGGGGTGGGGCCTTCGCATAAATCCAGTGATCCCCGCCCAAATGATTAAATCAGGGCTCGCAATTGCTATTTACTCTAGGCAAATGGGGAACAATTATAGAATATTAAAAACGCCTTAAGACATTGCGTCAAATTAATAGTCATTAAAGAATATAAATAATTGAAATGAGAAGAAAAGCTTTTTTACCACTTTGAAAGTGAGAGGCATAAAATAAACTAGTAGATACTGATGCAAAAAGAATGAAGAGTTTGCCGTTGGCATTATGTAGGAAGAAAAGCATGAATGAATCACACGCCACACTCACTTGCATAAAGCAAAGACTTTAATCAGATTAATTTGCAAAATGTTGTGTGTGTATATTTATGTGTGTATGTCTGTGTGTGTGAGTGTTTGTGCGTGTGCATGAGCGTTTAAAGGCTCCTCAGTGTAAAAGTGGCAATATAGTGCTAATTAAGAGTAAAATTAAATAAATTTCAAATGAAATGAAGAATTCCGCAATACCTTTGGGAACATAAACCTTTTCTAATAAATACAATGTGAAGAAGAATATAAAATATGAAGATGACGATGTTAACATTCTGAAAAAACAAATAAAGGAAAATACGAAGCAAAAGTTATTACCGGTACATATCAAAATTTGCCATTTGCCACATTCCATTGAAAAGTCCAAGATTTTATTGGGTGGTACTTAGACTACTTCACGTAATTTTAAAAAAAAAATTCAGTATAGATGATTTACTTTAAAAACCGACTGATATAAATTGGATACTAATTCATCCCCACCCACTTGTTTTGACTTATTGCTTCAAACATCCGACGTCCAAACATGGTGGTTTGCGATTGAGCAGCATTTTCAATTTATCCTTTGATAGCTTTGTGTTCTTTTATGAACATAAGCTAGTATATCCTTATAATTTATGACTTTGAACGTTCAGAAATGGCTGAAAATTCTGATTCTGTGGAATGGACTACAATGATTCCAGAAGGTTGCAGCAACGAATTAGCTATGATCTGTTTGGAAAGAGATACTACCCGGGCTCTAAACGTACGAGAAAAGCCGCTTGCCCATCACTATCAAATGTGAGCAACATTTTTGATGACAATTTTAAGACTATTTCATCGACAATAATTAGGTCAGGTTCAGAATTAGGCGGCTGTTGCGATGCGCAAAACCTCATTATCAAAATTTGCAGGAAGTGGGCATTGTCTTAAACGTACAGACATACCATTGTGTGTGATATGGATATTTCAGTCGTAACGCTACGATGTCTGCATTGTGGCAGTTTATAGTAATGTCTAGCACTGGGCCATCATGCTATAGACATGTCCAACCCACCTGGTACCAACCGAAGAGCCCTATCACTAACCTCATAATGACGAGCGCCTATCAAAGCAGCTGTTAGTATCATTTTTATAAGTCTAGTAGTAAGTGAAAAGGTGATTTCTTGCGCAGAGACCTCTCCCCACCCTCCAAACAAATACAAATTACCCCCCTCGAGACCCTAAAATTCCCACCCCCAAACGATTTACTCAAAACCAAAAGGAGGTTTCTGGCGCAGGTATATTCCTAAACTTTTTACTACTTAAATTTTTTAACATTATTTATATTTAATTGCCAATTATTAATGTTTCAACAGCTGATATTAGAAATATTTCATCATCACGATAATAAAAACTTAACTTTACCACTCACACAGAGACGACATTTGAACAAATCTTTATTTGTTGTTGGCCAGTAGGATATATTTGTCAATAAAATATAATTTTGACCGATCGGGATCGATGTTAATTTTAGTATATTTTTTGTTGACTTATCGGATCGTGAAAGTTTTTAAATTCCGCTAAAACTTCTTGAATAACTGTTTGAGGTAATTAAAATACACATCAAATCTGTGAAGCGAAAGTTTTAACTTGTCATGAGTGCCACTGAAACATATACCTGATGTTTCATTTTTAATTTCAACTGTTCATTGTTTGCCTTCCATCATTAAATATTTGAACTTGTTTTTTTAGCTATTTTACACTGTCAAATTTTCAAACATTTTGTTTTTGTTAACATAAAATTACATACCTTAATTATCTAACATAGAATAACCCTACAAATTTTACAATTTAGATAAATTATATATTTCGAAGGAAGCTCAAGGGGTAGTACTCTTTTAAGTATTTGTTGTTTGCTTTAGCATATATTTTTTTGTTATCACGCTAATACCGCCCCAGATACTTTTTTTTCGATAAAATTGAACATATCAACGTCAGTCAGTAATTCTAACTTTACCTTACTAAACTTTAGCAAAGCATCCCATGACAACCCGAGAGCAGAATAACATCAACAAGGATCTAGTCCATAATTATTATAACCCAATTCTCGAAAACTTTCAAATACGTCAGTTTTTAGATACAAATCATGATAATCACCAAACGCCTTACAATCAAATTCTTTCCAGATATCTTGTGCATATGTGTTCTCGTCATCGGTTATATTTGCATTAAGTTGCGAATAAATTTGTCCTTTTCAGATAACAAGGTGTCATCACATTTACTCCAATTGTTGAGAGACTCTTACGGAAATCTTCCCTTTTTAGTTAGGTCGATATAGTTTTCACTAAATCAACTTCGCAGATTATTACAAGTGTTACAACCTTTTACTAGCTCATCTAACGATGCTGCCATAAAATGTAAGCTGTCAATACAACTTAACTTACCTAAAGTAACTGACATATACTTTTCAAAATAATTTGGAATGCATTTGATTACTTTATCGAGTTTTAAACAATAATTTACGTCAGGATCACCAAATGTTTATACGATAATATGGCTATCATGTCCTCGAAAGTTGGGAAGAATAACTGCAATAAAATGAAGCTTTTTTTATTTTAAATTATATTGATCATGAGCCGCTTCACGGTACTATCATGTTAGATCGCAATGGCCACGTTACCTTTTTGTTATCGTCAAAATCTTTTTCACAAATATGACAAATTTCCGCTTGCTCATAATCAGATTCTTGTTGAGTTGTTAATTTTATTTACTCTTTTCAAACGATTAAATATATTATCAACTTCGCTAATAACTGCTTGATAAGCCAAACAGCTGGATTTTACCACAATATAATTTGGTTTGAATAATCTCGAATCTGTACAACAAACTATCTTGTAAGTTACCCCACATGGAACTTGTACTCGATTGGTTGGGATTATTTTCTACGCCAAGTACAGGCTGAAGTAAACATTCAAAATCAGCATATATGACGAAAGGAATTTTTAGTTTGTGATTATGATTGAGAAACTGTAACAGACTATTTTCTTTGGACGGCATCGTTATTTGTTCTACGTCACTACAAATGCTTTTGTAATGCTTCACTGTCTGCACAACCGTGCAAGCAGCGATAGCAGGACGTTTTACTTTTTTGTTTACTATATTAGCTGCCAACTAGTCCATTATAGTTTTTAATCCAAACAAAATGATTTTTATACAACAGCAAGTTTATTGCCGATTGTGAAGCTTTTTCTGAAATATATCTCGTATAGACGTTTTCTTTTTCATTGAGTCCGCGAACGTTGAGCGAAACTTTTTTTCTTTTCAAATTTTTGTATATGATTTTCTGCAACTGGAAAGTCAATGTCTTTAAAATTTAATTTTGATAAGTGACTAATGTACTTGTCAACACGACAAGCGTCTTTTGCTGCTGAAAATAGTACGGAAAGAATAGCCATTGGAAGCATCTGTTATCTACATTCTTTACGTTTATACAGCATTTTTTATTTTTTATTTTTTATTTTTGGTGGCATGCCAATATACGAACTACCGGTATTTATACGAGGCGAACGATCGCGGTATCATTAGAAACATAAACACTAAAAATGTTCTTGGTACTATGATTAATATGGGATATCTTGAAATTACTGTAAGAGGAACACTAACATATTTTCTTAATTATCGGTCGCATAGGTTTGTTTACGAGGTGTCTAACGTCCCATACCCTATGGTCTTGTGATCAATCATATCAATAGCATAAAGACTGACAATCGAGTGGAAAATTTAGAACGAATTATCCAGCAAGAAAATGTGCGAAAAGGACGAGGTGGTGGTATAAATTTTAGTTGTTCGGCAAAACATGTTGTTTCATTGAATATCAAAACAGATGAGATTAAATTCAAATCGATTTCAGATGCGGAAAAAAACGCTATATGATAAATCCTGGGGTAGTAAAATGTGTTGCTGGTAGAGTAACAGGATCAGCTTTTTTGAGCAAATTCGATGCCAGGATTGTTTCTTGATATGATAATTTAGTATATTTGATAGATCATTTTAGTTAAGCAACGATGAGAAAAAGCTATATCATTTTTATCAAATTTTAACGTCGTTTCTGAGCTATCGCTATATTTCTCCTTTTAATAATATTTTATTAGAAACACCTTTCTTAACAATAAGGTCAACGGAATACAAACCATAACCTGACAGACATTTTCTCACCACTTCGGCTAGTTCATTCTAATTTAATATATTTAATTTAATATATTAACTTTAGGTGATATTTTACGTCTTCGGTCATTTTATAAAAATAAATTGTATAAATGTATCTTATAATATGGATTGATGAAATGACTCGATGAAATATATGCGGAATATACAATCGAAAGAGATTTCTTCTCTAGAGATACAATCACCAACAAAACAATCGCAGACAATATTACAATCACATACAATATAATAGATAAATCTGCTAGTTATAGCGAAGATGATCTTTTGTACAACAACGAATCTGATGATGACGATTAGATGAGTATAGAACACCAACAACTAGAAGACATAATATTAAGAATCACATTGCTAAAAAATATAATACAATTTCATTTTACTGTTGCTGAACGACAAATACTTTTGCAGTTTATCAAACCTTTCTTAAACATCAAAATTCCAGGTGGACAGAAAAATATAAAATTCGATTTCATATTTGTCAAAAATGTTTGATTTGATGATGATCTTTTACGATCGCAGACAGTATCTAATATCGTTATGTAAACCAGTAAAATGTAAATTTTTAAGAACAAGGAAATATACAAACACATTTTTTCATAATTTGTTAGGTTGGAATCCAATTATTAAATTTATCTTTATACCCTTGCCACGTGACTAAACATTTACTGCCTTTTTTCCTAATCTTTTATTTCGAAAAGGAAAACATCTTGCTCAGTTTTCAGTAGCTCTTGTTCATAAAAACTACTACTTACAGGTTTCCCTGCCAGATCGTTCAACACGTACGTCACATGTATTGTTAAAAGTACTTTATCAACTACAAATAATTCTTCGCTCCAGTTTGGAATAATTCCTTTTTCAAATGTTTTTAATTCAGAGAGATTCTAACTTTATCACCCACTTTAAAGATATGCTTGCGGTATATGTTCCCATTTGCTAATATCGGATTTTTATTAGCATCATTTGGTGACATTTTGATGGTTCGATGTTATGTGTTATTGTACTTGTCAATGATTTGAGAAAGATCATCGATATATCTGTTAGTATTTGTAGCTGTCAAATATTTGTGTATTGTTTTGTTTAGAGTGCGATTAAATCTTTCAACAAAAACGCCCTTTTCCTCGTTCCTTATAACATATTTTATAATATTATTTTGTTCTAGAAACTGATCAAATGTTGTATTGAAAAACTCCGCTCCATAATCAGTCCAGATTTTATTTTGTTTTCTTTCGGCGGTTGTTATTATTTGTTTTAGCACATCTTTTATCGACGTTCCTATCTTATCCGAAAGAATAATACTAAAAGCATATTTGATAAAAACGTCTACAACATTAAACAAGATATTTTATGATCGTTAAACTGAGCAAGATTTGATACATCAACTAAATCTGTCAGCCAGATATAGTCAACGGTATTCGCGACAACTTTACGTCGCGTAAACATTTTTTAGGCTTGTTTTGTTCGGCTGCTAGATTATCGTATAATTTTTTCCAAAGTCCTAATTTATATTTTGATCCAATAAAACCTTGCACTAGCCTTCTATCTAACCATTCTCGTAGATTTGAAGGCTCTATATCATTGAATTCATCTAACATTACTTTACCACAGTCTGATTTGGAGTTTTCGTGATCATGATAATAGATATCATGACGCATCGCTACTGTATCCATTTGATTGTAAGACTCATGGCCTGGCAGTGTATTATCGTTTTCGTCAAGTTTATCAAGAGGATTATAAAAACCATTATACTTATGATTTGGCAATGTCCAACTGCCTTTTGGGTTTGGTAATTTGACAACAATTTTATGAATGTCAATTCCGATGCCAATTACATCACGGCGATTGCATAATTTGGAGTGCTTGACGATTTTATCTTGTTCTATACAAAGATCTTTGTCACAATCACAGTTGCGTTTCATTTTATTTTATTATATATTGTAAGATTAATCACCAATCAAAATAACTCTGTCGGGGCACATTCCAGCTCCAGTTGTTGATTTCAAAAACATAATTTTCATTCTACCACAAATAACACAAATACTTTTTAGGACCATACTGTTATTTTTTGCTTTTCCCGTCGCCTCATCCTAATTTCCTGTTTTAGTTTTACATTTGAGATATTATGTTAACATTATATACTTGCATGTCCACACAAAATGCAAACTTTAAGCTTACAAAACTTAACTGCAATCTCATTGTTTGCGTGAGAAAGCTGCTATCAGATTGTAAAATAAATATTAAAATATCAAAATCTTTTGACATTTTTCTGACAAACATCATACAATAATAACCTCAAGCTGTTGTTCCAATCCACTGTAGTTGATTAGACAAAAATGTATTTTTTATATGTTTTAAAAATATATTTTTATAAGATCACACAGAGAAAGTCCGAACGAATCAAACTAATTATTTCCATGGACAGCAACCCAGTGGTTGCCGGAGCTATCGTTAAAAGTTTCTATATTTACAATACACGAGCCCCATGATGGTATGTCTTCGAATTCGTCCTTGGAAAATACTCCGAGAAATCCGACAATGTCATTCAGTTTTTGATATCAAAATTGCTTAATAACTTCTTTTCACTGGTAGAGTCATTCCACGACCGATTTCTAGTAGATTTTGAAAGAGACTCCCCGTTAATCCTGCTAACAGAGGAGCGAAATGAATAATTCCTCGTTTTGTTCGTTTGCGTTTTGTTGTTTTCTTTTCTTCGACGATTTCGTTTTTCGTTGTGGCATTTAGTTTATATGGTTACATAAAACTAACGATAGATTTGTTTGATTCCACGATCTTTGACTACTTTTTTGTATCGTCAGATGCTGCTTCTGTTGCAGCCGCTAGTCCAAGTGTACCATGTACTGGTAAACTTTTGCTGGCTATCACATAAAGTGCTGGTCTAAAAAATACACCTTGTTTTGACATTACAGTTACTTGCGAAACATAGTTTAAGAACTAATGGTTTGTTGCGATTGAGCTTATCGGTTTGTTGTTGCATTAGCATGACTTTCACCTCTGTTTTATTCAAAGTCTCCGGAGATAACATTAATTCAACAGATCGGCGTTTAGCAACAGCTGTTGATAAATTTTCAACTTGATCTGGCGTTAGGTATTATTTCTCGCATTGTATCCCTGGTTTTCATTATTTTATATCTCATTGTTAGATTAAACTTGCAGAGTCATTCTTCCTTTGGTCGCTTCGATTGTTAATAATCTATTTCTGACAACTAGTGCATATATGTCATACTGTTCGGCATATACGTTATCCTGTTGGCTGGCAGGGTGCCAATTATCCAAGTGACCCCGATATCAGCAGTCGATTGGATAACTCGTTCCAAACGTTTTTATATATCAAAGTAAAAGATAAAGATCGAAATTCTTCTACTGATATTTGAGATCTCCTGTCAGCGTACTTATATTTTTGCATTGCTTCTATGATGTACATGTACGGCCAAGGTATGTTTCTGGAGGCGTCTACGGCAAAATTGCATTCGACTGCACGTTCGGGATATTGTTTAGAATTAATTCTCACAAATATTCGTCTAACATCTGGGTTATCGAATACGGAGGTGTTCATTTCCTGCTTGTTACGATGCGCCTGTCGTTGATATACAACAAACAAGTGTCGATGTAGTTGTTCGCTAGGCGTGGTTGTTACGAAATGCTGTTTGATAAATCCTGTTCTGTTGGAACTATAGCTGTTTCGTGTAAGCAGTTAATAATGATTCCAGTTGAATCATTGTAGCTACAGAGGGGACAACACGAGGCATCCACATTGCTAATCTTGTAATATCAAACTGTCCTTCGGCTACCCCATCAGCATGCAATATACATTATTTGATCAGCTCGATCTAAAAAAAGTGTATGCTTTGTTCCTGGAAAACTTTTTTCACGACAGAATCCAAAGATTGTGCTTAACGGAAGCATCATCCGTATCTGGTGATATTATGTGGCTAATGCTTTTCGTTCAGAAAATCTCTCGTATCTTCTGTTACTCGCACTAATAACAACTTTATTAAATTTAACATCGCAACACTATCTGCGGCTGAACCCGGTGGAGTTATACCAAAGTTATTACAAGCAGCAATAAGTAAATTTATTGTGGTATCTGCGTTAGATTCTGTTCTTACATTTACAACATCTGCAGGGGCATAAGCTCCGTGTGCAAAAACCCCACTTGTAATAAAATCGCCAGAGGAGTTGTCCCTAACGAGGATCCTTTGATCAACATCATATTTGTGGCAACTGATCTAGAATAATCATCGCTAAACAAAACGCTGTTGGCAAGTGCATTGAAATATCTTCTACGATTTAATTGGCTAGTTGGTATTGTGTACATTGAAACAAGCATCAGCCGTTATTGGTGAGCGCAATTTCTACACTAGCTACAATATTACCAACTATCGCAGTCAATATTTTTTCCACGCACTTCTAACACTGCTTTATGCGACAGCAGAACACATCCTCATCTCTTGTACTAAAAGTTCTATCACTTGTTTTATTTGATTTGTTCTAGTTTTCATCGAGATACTCGACGTATTCTAATTCTGTTACAACTGCGTTAGTATCATATTCTTCTGCAAGATCGATATAACTTTTAGCTGATATTTATTTTATTATTGCTACACAAAATTAAAAGGCAGCGGGGGTCATCGGCTTTGTTTTCTTTAAAAGTTTACGTACTTTTTCTTCACTACGCGGTGATAATAATATTGTTGTTGTAGCTATCATAGCTCGTTTTATTTCTTCTGTTGGCGGAATAGCTGATAACGCGAAAGGTCCTCTAATCATATCAGCGATCTTTTGTCCAACTGCAGTGCCAACCTAAGAAGCTGCCCCGTCGCGAAAGCTTTACCTGCGTCAAGTGCGATTTGTGCTACTTTACGAACAATTCCTAATACATTTTCTATAATTTTAGTAAATATATCTTTAAACAATCCACCTACGATTTTTATTCTATAAATTTTTCTTCGTCTCATCTTTGTTATAAAATATAAGCTCACAAAATTTAGCATGCTAAAGTGCGTAAGGGTAAATAATGCGTGAAAAATTCGTTGTTGGGATCTGTCTACCCGATTGATCTGTTAATTGCATTGTTATACTTGTTATTTGATTTTCGAGATTATTCGGATAGTAGATACTCTGACGTATATTAATTTGCATGATCGGACCTGGTGGAAATTTTGGTGTGAAATTGTAAATTGTTTGTCCTTTGGTGCCCTTTGCTGCGTAAGAACCAGATGCTATAGAACAATTTACAAATATCGTATTTATTTTTGTTATATTTTTACTGGCAGTTTACCATCGAATGTAGTAGTTTGTTCAAGAGCAAAGTAATTTCTATGCTAGTTGGTTTCACGTCTTTAAGTTACTTAGTTTAAGACCTTAAGTTTTAACCATCACAAACAAGGTAAACTAGACCCAGAAATTAACAACTTATTAAAACTACTCATAGGTATATGTAAAATAAAAATATTATCCTATATGTTGCTATGCTGTGAATTACTCAAATTTCTAAGTAAAGTAACGGTTACAATTCACTGGAGTGAATTACAATAAAAAATCTGACTGCCGTGTAAGATAACAATATAACCGTGAAATCAGAAGTAATAAGTTGTTGAAGTGGTAAAGATGGCTTCCTCACGTTAAAGACACGAGTTCAAATTTAACAAGGCGCAAACAATTTATTTCTCAATATTTTATTTTACTTTTAATTGGGAAGAATACTTATGTAACTGTTTATATTCAGTGCGTGAATAATCACAAAACAACAGAACGTAAATGGCTAACAGCGGATATCGCGCAGCATCCATTATGAAAGATGCTCAATCTGTTATACCTACATCTTGCTAACCAATAAGTTTCATCATCAAATATAAAGAAAATTTCTCCCTAACAATTGAAGAACGGAAATATTTCATGTCGTGACTCAAGTAATTTCACCCAGCCGCTTTTCTCTCTTTTAAATCAAGTGTCCTCTAAATATTAAATGGAAGATAGTGACAGTACTATTGTTGGTTCTAAGGATTTATGAAATAATAATTGATTGTTTTTATGAAAGCTCAGAAATATTTATGATTTCTAAATGCATAGTCTTGAAGGTCACTCCTTGTTAGTTACTGGATGTTGCCACTACACCAAACAAAATTCCTTGATTGTAGTTAGACATTGAAACAAAACCAAGATAGCAAGAAAATAGAAGGTCTCGTTTTTTATACAAAAATTGAAAGTAAAGATGACTTGAGATGCAGAAAATAGTAAAGAATACACATTAAAATGGCATCAGCAGCCTAAATTTATAAATCGCACCATTATCTAAAAATTCTGCTACAATATGTTTTGTTATAACGTAACGAAATGCCATAGGTCATCAGAAATATCACCTAGTGAGAAAATG